>JACXGI010020109.1:0-11435 GCA_016801175.1 Esox masquinongy | reverse complement strand
CTAAACCTGCCACCACTCCCCCAGTGCTCTTTCCCTCTCTATGTGTGTGATTGTGTGAGTGGAGACAGGTGTGTCTCCCTAAACCTGCCACCACTCCCCCAGTGCTCTTTCCCTCTCTATGTGTGTGATTGTGTGAGTGGAGACAGGTGTGTACAGGTGTGATGGAGGCAGAGCAGAAGCAGTGAATAGTGTACATTTCAATAAATGTCCAGAACGGTAATCGTTAAAATCGTATGGTTTTCTTTATCTTACAATATCTCACAAAAGTGAGTACAACCCTCACATTTTTGCAAATATTTGAGTATATCTTTTCATGTGACAACACTAAAGAAATGACACTTTGCTACAATGTAAATTAATGAGTGTACAGCTTGTATAACAGTGTAAATTTGCTGTCCCCTCAAAATAACTCCACACAGCCATTCATGTCTAAACTGCTGGCAACAAAAGTGAATACACCCCTAAGTGAAAATGTCCAAATTGGGCCCAATTAGCCATTTTCCCTCCTCGGTGTCATGTGACTCGTTAGTGTTACAAGGTCTCAGGTGTGAATGGGGAGCAGGTGTGTTAAATTTGGTGTTATCGCTCTCACACTCCCTCATACTGGTCACTGGAATTCAACATGGCAACTCATGGCAAAGAACTCTCTGAGGATCTGAAAAAAAGAATTGTTGCTCTACATAAAGATGGCCAAGGCTATAAGAAGATTGCCAAGACCCTGAAACTGAGCTGCAGCACGGTGGCCAAGACCATACTGCGGTTTAACAGGACAGGTTCCACTCAGAACAGGCCTCGCCATGGTCGACCAAAGAAGTTAAATGCACATGCTCAGCGTCATATCCAGAGGTTGTCTTTGGGAAATAGACGTATGAGTGCTGCCAGTACTGCTGCAGAGGTTGAAGGGGTGTGGGGTCATCCTGTCAGTGCTCAGACCATACGCCGCACACTGCATCAAATTGGTCTGCATGGCTGTCGTCCCAGAAGGAAGCCTGTTCTAAAGATGATGCACAAGAAAGCCCGCAAACAGTTTGCTGAAGACATGCAGACTAAGGACATGGATTACTGTAACCATGTCCTGTGGTCTGATGAGACCAAGATAAACTTATTTGGTTCAGAAGGTGTCAAGCGTGTGTGGCGGCAACCAGGTGAGGAGTACAAAGACAAGTTTGTCTTGCCTATAGTCAAGCATGTTGGTGGGAGTGTCATGATCTGGGGCTGCATGAGTGCTGCCGGCACTGGGAGCTACAGTTCATTGAGGGAAACATTAATGCCAACATGTACTGTGACATACTGAAGCAGAGCATGATCCCCTACTTTCGGAGACTGGGCCGCAGGGTAGTATTCCAAGATGATAACGACCCCAAACACACCTCCAAGACGACCACTGCCTTGCTAAAGAAGCTGAGGGTAAAGGTGATGGACTGGCCAAGCATCTCTCCAGACCTAAACCCTATTGAGCATCTGTGGGGCATCCTCAAACGGAAGGTGGAGGAGCGCAAGGTCTCTAACATCTACCAGCTCCGTGATGTCGTTATGAAGGAGTGGAAGAGGACTCCAGTGGCAACCTGTGAAGCTCTCGTGAAATCCATGCCCAAGAGGGTTAAGGCAGTGTTGGAAAATAATGGTGGCCACACATATATTGACACTTTGGGCCCAATTTGGACATTTTCACTTAGGGGTGTACTCACTTTTGTTGCCAGCGGTTTAGACATTAATGGCTGTGTGTTGTGTTATTTTGAAGGGACAGCAAATTTACACTGTTATACAAGCTACACACTCACTACTTTACATTGTAACAAAGTGTCATTTCTTCAGTGTTGTCACATGAAAAGATATAATCAAATATTTATAAAAATGTGAGGGGTGTACTCACTTTTGTGAGATACTGTATATCTAGGCATTCTAACAAAGCGATCTGTACATAGTTTGTGTTCATATGGGGATCACAGCCTGTCTGAGGCAAAAGTAGAGTTGCACAAAAACTGACCACTGCTGACTGTGCGCATAGTGTAGATTTCCATAAATATCCAGAACAGTAATCACTACAATCACATGGTTGACTTTAGCTAATATCCAGACATTCTAACAAAGCGATCAGTACATAGTTCTTGTTCCTATGGGGATCACAGCCTGCTTGATGCAAAAGTAGAGTTGCACCAAAACTTGCCAACGCTGACTGAGCCATGGTGTACATGTCTATAAATATCCAGAACTGAACTGTAATAACTAGAATTGTCTGTTAGTTTTTAGATAAAGATCTAGACATTCTAACAAAGCGATCCATTCATAGTTTGTGTTCCTATGGTGATCACAGCCTGCATGAGGAAATAGTAGAGTGGCACCATGTGGACACCACTGTCTGAGTGCATAGTGTACATTTCCATAAATATCCAGAAAAGTCATTACTAAAATCATACAGCTAATAACTAGGCATTTTACGTGCGTCTTGAAATGGAGAATCCAACTCTTCCTTTGTTTGTAGGTCTGAAGTCCTTGTTGCCCAATCAGAAACTGAGCTTCTAGTATGTCATAACGCCTGGAAACATGACCTCTATGATGTAGGAATGATGGGAAGGCTTAGGGGTCATCTTGGAGATGTAAACATTGGTGATGCACGTGAAAGCCACTGGTTAATAATGGGGATTACCAATGTAGTTTTTGTTCCATCTATGCAAGATAATCCAAAACATTTTAGAACATATATTTGACCATCACCAAGGGCCTGAGGAAGGGGATTTTGTCCAGGAAAGGTTTTGACCAGGCAACGACAATTACCATTCAGCTCAGACAGGCGACTGTGTCAAGACCCATCCGGAATACAAGTATGTTGCTATTTATGATTAAAGCACCATATTACGTCATTTGTATTATAAATGTGACATAAAAATATCCTTCTGTCAACATACTAAGGGGACGTTCTTTGGTTTTTGGAAAAAAATTGGTTATCTTACTGATTTTAAAACGAGAAGTAAATACAAACTGCGCTAACGGTCCTATACTGCCATCTGTTGGCTGTTTGGTGTCATTACATCAAAACAGTGTGCCTCTGTCAAAATAATGAAATATGGTTTCATATCAAAGGTGGAAAATCCAAATGTTTTTGGGGAGCCCATATTTTTTACATTGTATTATTACTTTTATTCATTAGTTACAGCCTAAAACAATGTAATATAACAGTAAAGGCATGGTGGTGTCAGAAAATGCCATTGAAACTAAACTTCATTATGGTTTCAAAAAAATGTATCAGAAATGATCTCCGTAGAACATTGTTTTTGACTTTCCAACACATTAATATTATAAATAGTGTCCTAGAAGTTGTTTTTTGTGTTTTTATTGTAGCTGAGAGTGTAATGATTGCACAGATTTATAATACTTCATGATACATGTTACAGAATGAATGTATGACCCAAAATGTCCAAGTAGTAAAATCCGTCTGAAAATCCCTCGGTACTTAATGTGACTTAATGACAAACTAGTATGCGTTAGTGTAAATTCAAATAAAATTTTCAACGCAAACCCTTGTTTAACCAGGAAAATACAGGACTTTTCCTGCAGAACATGTTTGGCTGAGATAAAGAAAGGGCTGGATATTCTGAGATTCTGAGTTCTGATTGGTCTGCCTTCACTGGTTTCTGTCATAACACCCATAGTTGTTCAGTAGAATTGCAAGGGGTTTTTCAAAAGCGGACAGTTATAGACCTTCTTGAACTATTGAACATTTTAGAAATGTCTGCTTTTCTATTCCCTGGTATGTAACTCTGGTCTTTGTTTGTGACAGACATTGTTGTAGTTCCACACAGAGGCATAGAGGAGGTGTCGGTCAAAGATGTTTATTACGGGATAGGCAGTCTCGTAGTCGGCAGGCAAGCAGAGTTCAGACAATGGGTCAGATTACTTGAGGTACCAAGGAATAGGCTGGTTAGAGGTCGGGGACAGGCAAAGGTTGTAATGGGTGATCCAAAAGGCAGAAGTACCGGAGGGCAGGCAGGCTCAGAGTCAGGGACAGAAGGGGATCGGTACTGGGAAGGCAGAGCACAGGAAAACAAACGCTGGGAACTCATGAAAAGACAATTCGATCTGGCAGCGGGCGAACAGAAAACACAGGCATTAACAGACAAGGGGTAACGGGAACATAGAAGCCACCTGGTGGGGGGTGGAGACAATAATGAGACAGGTGAAACAAATCAGGGTGTGACAATGGTGGAAAAATCTGTCTGCCTGTCTTAGAAAAAACATCATCAATCCCTGGATGCCTGATGTGGAACACCCTCTCAAGATTGTAGTTAAAGAACAGTGCTTTTCATCTCAAACACTTCTGGTTTTCATCCTTTTGCTTAGGATTGGGAATAAGTGACACCACTCCAACCTGAGGACAGGAGTGTCCCATCCCTGAAAGTGAATGGGTTTCACCACTTTGTATTGGTGGAACTGGATTTTGGGCTGTTTTATAGATACTTTATAGAAAAATTAATGTAACAGATAAAATGTATATGTTGAAGTATACAATTGCATTAGAATTATCAAAGATAGCAGTTCTTCAGGAATTGGAGTTTTTGCCAGAGCTAAGATGCATACAGAGAAGCTGAGCAAAAAGCATGAAAGAACGTTTATAACAACTTACTTTGGTTTATAACTGAAGTTGTGGGGGTTGGATAGTTAACCTAAGGAAAGACCAAATGACTGGTCCTGAAAAATAGTCTCCCAATCCACTAGGTACACATTCCCATCTTTTCTTCCTGGCATCATAGGTTCGGATGATTATGGCATGACCTTTTGGTCTTGTATTTCAGACCCTAGATAAACCTCTATAACACATTAACATTCCAATGATATCATTTGACAAGACACAAAGTGTGAATGCTAAAACAGAAATTGAGTTCATATAAATGAATTCCTATACTATTTAATGAAGGAGTAAACAGAATTAAAATGTGTCAGTTCTTTCACTATTAATATTAGTGGTCTCCATGGATATATCCAAAGTGTGACCCTTTATCCATCTGGGATGGATTTAGCAATGTAGTTGTCCGTCAGATCCTGAGTTGGATCAAACATGGTGGCCACGGATCTTGGATCAGTGTGATAAAATATAAAATACTGACTGTTCCTGAAATAATATTATAAGAAACTATCCTGATAACAATAATAATAATATATGTGTCATTCACATTTGCTTTGATTTGCAGTAATCAGACAAGTTATTTGAACTCATCTGGTTTGAGCTCAAAATAACCTACTGAACTTGCAATTTTGTTTCAACAGGCTATGCATCGTGTCATGCTTAGATGAATGCTTTGTTTATGTCAAGTACTGTATTTGAATGTGAGCATTATTGCCTCGTTTAATGTTATCATCAAATGAGCAAAATAGATTACTTTACAGATATCCGTGTCCTATTACATACTTTCCATGTAAGACTAATAAGATGGATCTGGTTTGTGTATATTTACTGAATTATGGTGAATGGAGAAAAGACCAGAATCTTATTTGCATAGTGATGATGCTCTGTATAGACAGCACATGATTCAGTGATCTGGGAGTGTTTATAACCCTGTGAGTTTAACACTTCATGACTGAGAGCTGTCCTTCATGACAACTGAACCCACAACAACCATGACCTTTATAACCATCTTCATCTGGACACTTACCTCTTTTTCAAAGGTAAGATTTTTTAAATGTAATGTTGAAAACTAATTTAATCTACATAAAGGAATGATATATGGCAATGCTATTATGTATATTACGTACAATGTGTTACTGTGTTTTATTCCTTTAATATGGGTGTCCTTATTTTATTTTACAGAATCCAGAGGACAGTACATTCTGACTCAGTCACCTGCAGTTCAATCTGTTGCAACAGGAAATTCGATTACTATGAACTGTAAAGTCAGCAGTAATGTGTATGGCAACGATCGTCTAGCCTGGTACCAACAGAAACCTGTAGGGGCTCCTAAACTTCTAATTAACTATGCTAACGATCTTCAGTCTGGGACTCCATCTAGATTCAGTGGCAGTGGATCTGGGAGTGACTTCAGTCTGACCATCAGTGGAGTCCAGACTGAAGATGCAGGAGATTACCACTGTCAGAGTGCACCCTCCCCCAACAGTGTCTGGGTGTTCACACTGTGATACAGAGCCGTACAAAAACCTCCCTCAGCCAGACTGCACAGTGACTGAACTGTTACAGCTGGGACCTACTGCAGGTGTTGAGGGGGAAGAGACAGTGACATGGAACATTGGTCAGTAGAGGACGTCAACTTTGAATAAGATTAGAAAATATAATTAGATAACATGTTCTTCATCATCATCGTAGTCAGGGCACAGACCTATATAATGGAGCTTAAATGACCAATAAGGTCTCCCCAGATATGCCGGCAGCCATTCACCCGTCGGCTTCTGCACACACATCAGTTTCCGCAATGTGCATCACACAGATGGACGACACATGCCCGTCTGTGTGAATGACACCTGCAGGTAAAATGGGGGCACCGATGTGCAAAAAGGGCCAGTGGCTCAAGCACCCCTTGGGGTCTATCTGTGCACGTGTCTGGAGGGCAGAGACAATTACATGGAACACTAGTCAGTAAAGGTTAACTTTGAACAAGGTTAGAAAGCAACATACACATCACATATTCTCCATCATCATTATAATTTTTATTATTGTCACTATTGTTTTTTAAATGTTAAAACTGAGGAATTTTATTGTGTGTTGCAAAATATATGCCCACTTTGAATGTGATGCCAGCAACACGTTTCAAAAAAGTTGGGACCGAGGAAACAAAAGACTGGAAAAGTTGTGTAAAGCTAAACAACTAAACATAATGGAATATTACACAACTAATTAGGTCAGTTGGCAACAGGTCAATAACTTGATTGGGTATTATAAGACTGTGTGGGGAGGGGTTCACCACTCTGTGAAAGACTGTGTGGGCAAATAGTGCAACAATATAAGAATAACATTTCTCAAAGTAAAATTGCAAAGAGTTTGGGGATCTCATCATCAACGGAATACTATCATTAAAAGATTCAGAGAATTTGGAGTAAGCTCTGTATGCAAGGGACAAGAGCGAAAACCAATATTAGATGGCCATGATCTTCGGGCCCTCTGATGGCAATGCATTAAAAACAGACACGATTCTGTAGTGGAAACCAATGCATGGGCTCAGGAGCACTTCCGAAAACCATTGCCTGTGAACACAGTACATTTCCGCATCCACAAATGCAAGTTAAAACTCTACCATGCTAAAAAGAAACCACATATAAACAACACCCAGAAACGCCAGCGCCTTCTCTGTTGCCCAAGCTCATTTTAGATGGACTGAGGCGAAGTGGAAAACTGTCCTGTGGTCTGATGAATCAAAATTTTAGATTCTTTCCGTGAATCATGGACGCTGCTTCCTTCGAGCTGAAGAGGAGACGGAACATCCGGCTTGTTATCAGGACAGAGTGCAAAAGCCAGCATCCACGATGTATGGGGGTGCATCAGTACATATGGCATGGGTGAATTGCTCTTCTGTGAAGGCACCATAAATGCTGAACCATAGGGGTGTGACAATACACTTAGCTCATGAGACGAGACGATACATGATATTGGGTTCACAAGAACGAGACCAGACAATATTTTAACACTATTTTTAAGAAACCTGCAATGACGAAATATATGACTGGAAAAATTGTATTTTATTCGACTTAAAGTCAGAAAATGCAAAACATTGCAGGTGCATTTTGAAACGTTTAAACTAAACATCTTGTAATGAACGTCACTTTAGTTCAACTTTCTGGTATGAGTTATAATACGCAGTGAAAGACCGAACAACATGCAAGCACTGAAAAATGTTTTGCGACAAACTCAGCTGACTGGCTTTTTCAAGATGGCGCTGTTGAGGATGGCTGCCGTTTTTCGTGCTCCCAACCAACTTTCGGATTTATTGTTTTATTATTGTTACTATTGTGTAATTTTGCTACATTCGCAACTGTGTTATTAACCTATAACAGACAATCACTATTGGCCATCAGAACTGCACTGGAATCGTCTTTTTCATCCAGAACATCAAGTTCAGCGATCAACCCGGGAAACCCTTTGTTGTGCTTACCTGAGCTAGCACCTGAAAAACGATGCCAACGAAGGAAGCGTGGGAAGCGGGGTGCAGTTTTGGTCCAACTGTGGCTGCGGGGAAACCGTGTTCCTCTCCCAAGTATTCTCTTAGCGAACGTCCAGTCACTAGAGAGCAAGCTGGACAAACTTAGGAGCAGGCTAGCTTTCCAGAGAGACATGAAGAATTGTATTGTACTGGTTTTCACTGAAATATGGCTGGAGCACTCAATCCCAGATGCGGCCAATGTTCCCGAAAGGGCTATCCATTCATCGTCAGGATCGTACAGCAGTCCAGTAGAAGCAGGGGGGGGTGGTGTCTGCTTCATGGTAAACAATCTTTGGTGTCTGGATGTGGACTGTATCTCTTCTGGATGCTCTCCTGATCTGAAGCATCTTACGATTAAATGTCGCCCTTACTATCTACTCCGGGAGTTTACATCAGTCATTTTAACAGCTGTGTACATCCCCCCCAAGCCAACGCTGGGGCTGCGCTCGACAAAATTTTTCAAGTTATCGATAGGCTTGAATGTTTACATCCGAAGGCTGCCTTTATTGTTGCTGGTGATTTTAAAACCCTCTGAGGTCTAGGGATTCTGCAGACCCTCAGCTACATGAAGAATGTATTGAAAACACATTTTTTGAGACACTTACATGAGTAATAATGTGAAATAGTCAGAAACATTTTAAAATGCAAGTGCACATATTTTGGTTTTATATTGAAATAAAATAGTAAAATATAATAGGTAGCCTCTTTTACATTACATTTGGATACCCCCAGGGGTTCAGAATAAGTACAAGTTGAATGGTTTTGAATTTATAAAATTATAAAATGAACCTGGCATTTTTTTTTACTCTTGTCCACATCCATTTTTTTCTCAAACATTCTGAAAATCATTGAAAATGCCCATATGGAGTCACTGAACTTATTCTGTCACATTGTACGTCCAAAAGCCATCACTAGATGGCAGTGGGGTGTCTTGAATAGGGGGTACCTTTATTTCCTTTGGAATTCCCTACATGTGCCATATCTGGAAGAGGTGGAGATTAGAACAGGGATGTGTCCAGTGTTATCCACTGTGACACTCTACACATCACAGCATAGGCGCACATTTGACCACTGGCTACCGTACCGTTACATCAAGTTATCATATAGACCTAGTAATTCCACTAAAACAATGCAAAATAATAATAAACATTATCATAGAATAGCATTTAGGCTACACTTACCCTACTTTACAAATAGGTCGATTCCGTCATGATACTTTTCATCGTCTGAATATTCAGACACATTTTCACTATCCTCGCTCTCCATAATCATTTATTCCACTTCTTTCGCCGTTTGGCCATTTCTTTTTTCTCAAAATAATTGCTTGTAGCAACTGAATGCGTCTTCATTGCAATCCAAGTGCATAATGACTTTATTGGGAGCATGGTAAGTGCGACACGCGCCTCTCCCCCTGGCACGCTCGCTTGCTCTTTCTCTCTCTTTTGGGGAGGGGGGTGACATGGATAGACTTTGCATTGGATTGGTTTATGTATTGTAGACTTCTAAGCAACAGAACAAGATCAAGTATAATTAGTTAGGGCTGCTGCTGAAATCCTGAAGGACTATAGGTGATCAATATTTTTGATCACGATTGTGGGGCTTCTGGTTTACAAAAGTACACAAACGAGATGATGTTATTTGTAGCGGAATGTCGTTGTTCCCGTAGAAAAGAAATGAAGCCTCTGACTTCTACAGTTTGTTGAAGTACCGACCTAAAGTACTTCCCCGAGTTGGTTAATGAGAAGAGATTAAGAGGAGACAAAATCGCAGTGCCGGCAATTCTCTTTATTCCCCCATACAGATATATCTGGAGACAGTGTGGCACTCAGTCCAACAGAGTCTGACACAATCACAGCACACACAGTTCTTATAGCACGAGCCCCCTATCCTAGATTTTCCCGTTTTTTTCTGCTTTTCTGGTTCAGGGAGCGGTTCATACCATATATGCGTAAGATATATGTTGTTTAACACATCTTTCATGGCAGCTGCCGTCTTCGGGTTTCCCTGTTGTTATTCCAACCAATCGACTTCTAGCTCTAGCGTCTTTTCCCTTATTTGGCATTCTGCCCGTTTACTACCGAATACCAAGCGGTCTGTTCTTGCCCCCAGCTATTCTAGTGAGATTAGCATCCTGTCACCCCCTACTCTAATGCAGGTACAATGTTTCTTAGTTCTACTTAGCCTCTAGCAGAATTGTATGTTATCTTAATGCTATTGCCCCACAATTCCCCCTTTTGATCTCTGCTAAGAGATCACTCCTTGGCGTAGTGGCTCCACTCGGTCGGTGCCGCGTCCTCCGTTCCTTCTTCCAGGAGGGGCATCAAGAGGAATGGGGGTTGTCCATCCGACCGCTCAATAGCAGTGGACATCAAGCGCATGGCCAAGCCTCTAATGCAGGGTATACAACAGCAACCACACGTGACAGTAATAGCCATAAATGTAGCGAGAGATAGCAAAACAGACATAATCAAACCTTTCCATTTGCCAAACATCGAGGTCATCCATTCCTCCAGCGGATTGTCTACCCCGGAATGCTCATGCATGGTTTTGGAGAGGGTCCTCAACCCTTCTAATGCCTTAGAAACAGACCCGTCAGGAGCTGTATTGTTGGGAATAAATGTACAGCACACATCTCCGAACATAGCACACACACCCCCTTTTTCTGCTAAAAGCATGTCCAGAGCCATCCTATTCTGGACTGCCATAAGCGACGTAGGACATAATTGCTCAGAAAGTCCCTCGATTGCATTTCTGGTAAGGTTGGACAACCGAAGGACATTACAATGCACATAATTGATGCGATCAACATTCTTGTTAGGGGTTACCGGAAAAAACGCAGAGAGTATAGGAACATTCTCAAAACCAGCCGCAACCTGATCCGCTAATTTAAACTCATTGGGTGTACCACGAGGCACTCCTATAGCGTCTATGTACTTGGGTGAACCAGCCGCCAAATCAAACGAAGGAGCGGATCTATGGTTCAGAATATGTCTACGCCTACGGCGTGTCAGTGTGCCCCTGAGACTTGGAGCACCAGGCCTTACCCGGTCCCCAATCAGAGCTAGCGGAGCCGCTAGCCTAACCATGGCACACATCCCCTCAACACCGGTGGGAATTCTAACAAGCAACAAGTTATCACCACAATAGAAATAGAGGTTGGCACGGGCCCATGGCCCAATAACCAGTTGGTTTTGGACGGTTTCATTACACCAGTCCGCCGGAATCGACCCAAGACTAGTACCACTCCCCGTAAAATTGAAGCACGTGTAAGCGGCGAGTCCTTTATGAGGGGTC
>JACXGI010020108.1:0-11437 GCA_016801175.1 Esox masquinongy | reverse complement strand
TGTGTGTGTGTGTGTGTGTGTGTGTGTGTGTGTGTGTGTGTGTGTGTGTGTGTGTGTGTGTGTGTGTGTGCGTGCGTGTGAGAGAGAGAGAGAGAGACTAATAAAATGCTATTCTTATCCCTCTGTCTGTCCTAAGAGTCTTATGAAATTCATTGAGTGTTTTTTTTTGTCAAGTGATCAAAATAGAATAACATAAAACACAGACAAACATATAAACTCGGGGTCTATTCAGTCCACATCATGGAACATCAAAGATACAGCGTGATTTGAATTTGAAAAGCCACATTATCGTCTCAGCAGAGACACGCATTCACAGTAACCCTGTTTAGGTCTGCTTTAAGATCACCTTTCCATCGTCCGTTATCCACACACAGTCCAACACTGTACGGCTCATAATGCCAGGCTCTGTTGTTGTTGTTGTTGTTTTGGTGGCTGATCATTTTGTTTTGTTTGGTGGTATTCATGAAGTTGTCTTGTGAGCAGAGCTGATGCACACGCACGTGTTCAGATCTGTATCTTCCCTGCACCTGTCTTCCTCACCATGCTGGTCTAAATGACACACCTCCGCAAACTTGCTCTCTGTCTGGAAGGTATATAACATAGCCACCGTGAGGTTCAGCTACAACAGCTCAAACCAGTCTGTAGCGAAAGTGTGGATGTCATGTTGCAAAGATAGGGGCTTATTTTTCATCTAGTCGTAGTGGGACACTTTTATACCACAAACTGGAACGGCTGCCATTTTCGCTAATGTAACGTCACATAATTTTTTTTATGGATGGGTACCTGGGAATGTTCTCTATGAAACCTTCTAAATGTACTGGGTGTATCTTTGAGGAAGTTCCCTGTTGATTCTTTGAAGGACAGCAGACATGTTTTTGGAATATAACTGGCCAACGCGACCCCTGTGCTGTTACTGACATGAGAGGCATACCCAGAGTTTTTAAAATATAAATGAACATATTGGTCATTGGAGATCATAATTCTGTCATCAGAGTACGGTTGTGGGTGATGTCTTCACAGTATTTGCTTTGTTTATGTATTTATTATGAATCCCCATATATGAAACAAAATCTCATATTTTTTTTTATCGGCATTGGTGTTTCAGTATGTATGGCAACTTTGGAGAAAAAAAATGTTTCTTTCAAATTGTGAAATGTTTTTACAAATATTCAAAAAGATGGGTATGAATTTTCTCTGTGCTGAATTCACAAGGGATCTAATAGAATTGTTTATAATATATTTACCTAAACGTTTGTTTTTTAATTGAGATGAATAAAGACTTGTTTTGGTGCTGATAAACAATCCCTCTGCAAAAGCCTGTCCAAATGATCTGAATTGTGCACATGTATCTCGCATATCTGAACTGGTACAATGTTCTACCGCGAATTGTCATTTTCCCGTCACGTCAATATCAGGCTTCCTGTGGTCCAAATGACCCCCTTATCCCTACATAGTGCACTACCGATTATGTCAAAAGTAGTGCCCTATAATGGGAATAGAGTGCCATTTAGGTGGTATCACGTACTAAGGCATAACATGTCATTATAACCAATGTCTCATGCATCAGCATCCGAGCTTTTAAAAGGAATGGAAACACATCATCGTGCCAAGAGGATGTACTATTACATCTCTGTTAGACAGACTGATGAGTCTTAGTTATCTGAGTACCATTAAATCTCTGTTAAACAGTCTGATGAGTTTTAGTTGTCAAGGAGCCATTACGTTCTGTTAGACAGACTGATGAGTTTTAGTTGTCAAGGTACCATTACGTTTCTGTTAAATAGGCTGAAGAATCTTAGCTGACCAAGTACAATTGCGTTTCTGTTAAACAAACTGATGAGTCTTTGTGGATGTTGTTTACTCTTATGCTTTTTGGACTACACAGATTTTATCTAACATCTATTGGTAAATAGGGGGTCATTCTGACTTTCAATGCATTTCAATTTCTATATTTCAATGACTATTGTTTTTAATGTCTATTTAAGTTGGTCAAAAGCATCCTCACAGAATATGTTCATATATTTATGTATTCATATAAATATATAAATATAAAACTTTTATATGTTTTAGTAGCACATATGTAGGTGTCAAGACTTGTTGGAATTCAATTAAAGCTGCAATGCAGGTTGACATCTACACTTCAGCTTTATCTGTAAGATCAAGAAGATGGGTGCATCTTAAAGGGCACTGTATTTCTTAGATAATGCCCTACTGCTATAGGGATCTGGTGAAAAGAATGCACTATATGAAATAGGGTGCTATGGAGGACCCAGCATGGCTGTCCACCGTGACTGAAACCCACACAGTACCAGAACATCTTTCAGGATTTGAGTGAATTCTAGTCAACAGGTTTACACTGAACTACACATCACAACACACATGTTTATCGCCTCATGATGTCACTTATACTTCAATAGTTGGATAATTAATTTTTGATTGTTTGGTTAGTTCGCTGTTTGTTTTTAACTTCCTTCCAATGAAACTTGTGGGGTTTTATTTCAGGGAATGAATGCATGATATTAACCTTTTTATTACCCTATTTATTTGTTTATTTTTATTTATTTTCTTCATTTTGGTAAACAACATAATAAAGGAGACAATTTTAAAAATATTGTTGAGATCTGTGGTGCATTATTGAACAACTTATGTTAGTTAAAATTGGAATGTAGCCCTGACCAGGGTTGTAGTTAAAACCTACAGGAAGGTAGCTCTCAGGAATACGACCAGACCGGACAACGCCTTCCGGTACCTCTACGCCCACCCGATCACTCTCTCGCGCGCCCTGAAGACGAATGTCAGCGACCGAGCTGAACTGACGCTCAAACACGGCCAGTGACAGCCCCCCCCCCCCCGCTTGTAGCATAGCGCTCTGGTGCTGCTTGGGGTTGCTTGTTTTGTCCAATGAGTCGCTGCAGGCTGTCCACTTTGGTGGTGCTGAAACGACAATGCGTCTCTGTTATTGTTGTTGTTGCTGACCATGGTGCTGAATGTTTCGAACTGTTGCATACCGTCAGCGTGATACAATAGCTTGTACACGTTTCGCTCTTTTGTTATTTTATTACCCAGTAAATAACATCGTCAGTCACTATGACCAACTAGATTTCCTGATGTACTGTAAATCAGTCTGCTAAACGGTTTTTCCTGTTTAGTGTGGCACTCCCACTGGAATTTTCCCACTGTCCAACGATGTCTGGCACAGGCGTCAATTACGGATTGTCGCACACACAACCTTAGTTCAACACACAACCTGAATCAATAGGATCAAGTTAACTCATGATTGATGTAGACGTGCGCCAATCAGATTGTCGAAGACAGGAGGCGTGGTTGTCTGAGAGAGAAAGAACGGTTTAGTCTAGGCGCAGGCATTAGCGATTGGCATTCCGAGTCTATTTCAGGAAGCCGGTTCTTGTGGTTCTGTTCACTTACAAGAGTCACATTTTACTGACGTTACCCTACTGGAAAATTTTACTGGAAAAAATAGCTGCGCTCATTCCACTATGTATTGTTTCTGCAGTGCATATACCCAATAAATAATTCATAAGTGTGCAACGTATCTGCAAATAATTACAGTTCGAGACAGAAAAGTAATCAAATTGTGGGGCTAAATGAACGGCTCCTTTCACCAAATCGATTCGGCTCCCAACGTTCACCAAAAAGAGCTGTTCATAATTAGCCGTTCCCGAGCGAGCGGCCCATCACCAGCAGGCATAGTGGAACAGGGAATGTTTAACGATGGAGGGTGGAACTAGGAAGCTGTTGAGAACGGATGAACCTATTTGGATTATCCTAAAAAGGAATTGTGATTCTTGATTTGGCCCTGGAGGTACGTAGAGGTAAACCACAGCGATGAATGAATGCTGCAGAAGCAGAGCACGGCTGTTTTCAGCAGCGGCGACACTGCAGCGGGATTAGCCTCTGTAGGCTGCTTAATAGCTCTCACCGTGGCCGGGACGGCTTTGTACCCAAGTCGCTGCGACCCTCCTCCCGTCCCACGGCCGGCAGGTGTACGCTACGAGCTCCGCAGCTTGCACCCTGTAATCCACGACCAGGTTGCCCCTATGGATCGCTTCAATGGATGCCTCCAAACCCACATTTGACAACAGCCCGAGTCCCAGCGCAGGGTACGTGTCCTCTCCTCCAGATGGTACGGATAAAGAAGCGTTCTGCTGGCCGGAGAATGGCACTGTCACGGAGGCTGTCAGTGGGATCGTCGCTGCCCCAGCAGGGGGACCGGGAGCACCGGGCCTCTCCGGCTACTGGACGGCCGTGTTCGACTATGATGCCGGAGCGGAAGACGAGCTCAGCCTGCGGAAGGGGGACCTGGTGGAGGTGCTGTCGAAGGACTCGTTAGTGTCCGGGGACGAGGGCTGGTGGACGGGGATGATCGAGGACCGGGTCGGCATCTTCCCAAGCAATTATGTTAGAATTGGGAATGGCTTCTCGGAGAAGATGCGGGACAGGGACACGTCAACGGAGGAGTACTCTGATTACTGCGTACCTCCACTGCATAGTGAGTAGGCGCTTATTGTGCATACCGAAGGCTCTCGTTATCACTCATGTTGGCATGTTTCATTGTGCACCATTAGCCCGGCTTTCAGAAACTCCACTACTTCATGCATTGTCATCTAGGTGCGATAGGCTACCACTAGTATTGGCTACAAAACATTACATGTTAGAATGTATGTCCACATAGCCGTCCCGTGTGTCTTAATCGACCGTTATTGGCGCGTGCAACGCCAAGGTTGTGCGTTCGAATCCCAAGGGGGACCATTAAAGAAAATGTGTGTAGTGGCTACAGAAAGCCTATCTGGATAAGAGTCCGCTAACATTATTAAAATGGTTCACCATCGCGATGTCTGACAGGTTAGGCACCAATACGTTCATTTCCACGAACAAGGCCTCGAGCCCTGCCTCGTGCTTTCATCGCAACATTATCACACCCCGCCTAGCTCATTGTAACTGAGGCGCAGGCTCGTCCTCGCCTTCCTCCGTATCTGCGTCGCGGCATCCCTGGTACCACAAATGCTGAGGATGCTCCAGTAATGGAATGCGTGATGCGCACGATACAAATGGCATACTTTCATTGGCCGGTGGTAAGTACATGAGTTTGAGGAATCAATAAGCTGCTAACTGAAGCGGCGGCGGCCTGCATATTGTTACGCTGCGGCCCTGGGTGTAACAGGTCTGCAGATGGATAATTCCTACTGCCACGGCCTGTCTTAACACCGGCATAGTGAGAAGAATCAGTAGCACAATGCTGCTCAGAACTACACCATAGACATCATCAAGCAGAGTTTTTTTCAGGGAGCCTTACTTGTAAAACACTGATTACTCCAGCTAAAGGCTCTCATAGAGACTAGCTCGCGCTGACTAGCAAGCGCGCCTACCACTCACATCGCATTCATGTTCTGATCTACCTTTTCACATTATGCTGAGAGTGACTTGCCACTATTCTAATGCCAGACATGAAACGCTAAGATGCCTGAACAGCGAGAGAGACTAGGGACTGGATTATGGACCAGTGTGTCTGATTATGGATCAGACCAGTGATTATGGACCAGACCAGCGGGCCTGAATGTTGACCTGACCAGTGTGTCTGATTATGGATCAGACCAGTGTGTCTGATTATGGACCAGACCAGCGGGCCTGAATGTTGACCTGACCAGTGAGTTTGATCATGGGCCAGACCAGTGTGTCTGATTATGGACCAGACCAGCGGGCCTGAATGTTGACCTGACCAGTGAGTTTGATCATGGACCAGACCAGTGTGTCTGATTATGGACCAGACCAGCGGGCCTGAATGTTGACCTGACCAGTGAGTTTGATTATGGACCAGACCAGTGTGTCTGTGTCTGATTATGGACCTGACTAGTAGGCCTGATTACGGACCTGACCAGTAGGTCTGACAGTGGACCTGACCAGTAGGCCTGATTGTGGACCTGACTAGTAGGCCTGATTACGGACCTGACCAGTAGGTCTGACAGTGGACCGGACCAGTAGGCCTGATTGTGGTCCTGACCATTGTGGTTCTAGTGTTAAGGGTGTGGGGATGAAGCAGCAGCTTTAATCCATGTCCCCTACTGAATGTAACCCTGTACTGTGCATTCTACATCTGTCTGTTCTAAGTGGAACCCTACCTCCGTGTAGTGCACTCTTTTCATCCGGAGCCCAGTGGACCCTGGTTAAAAGTGTTGCACTGTACAGGGGTTCAGGGAATTTGCCATTTTGGACACGTCCACCACGTATCTCAAGCGGCTGTCTGAATGGCTGACTGGCCTACTTTCGTATAACATACTGTACAACATCTCCGCTGAAATATTTATCAAGGCTGGGCTGCTTTGCAGACGGTTAGTGACACACCGCATTGATGTTTACCACCAAACAGTGGAAGACTCTATTGGACACTGTCATTGTGCTACAAAAAAAATGTATTAAGTCTTGAACATTATGATTTCCTGGGGCATTAATAAGACGAGAAATAAAACAAGTCGATGAATGTAAACATATTTAATTGTAGAAGCAACATCTGTCGTAGTGATTTCACTCTATAGTAAAGCCCCTCACGGCTCTTTATGTCCACAAAATAATGTAAGACCTGTACACATGATTTCTCCACCACATAGCTGCCTTCATTTGGATGATAGTCTGTCCTATATATCGTCTCCTAGACTCGTAATACAAAAGTCAAGGCGAGGATTCTAAAACTCCATACCTTTTTGCACGACGAGGAAGAATTCTTAACAAAGAGACCAGCTATGCAGGTTAGCAAACGGCTCCAATTAATCTGTCAAACGCTTTGTCGTGGAATGATTAGCTTGTCTGAACCTTTGTATCCTGAACCCACATTGCCTTGGTAGTTCAGGATTTTGAAAAGAGATCCTTTATCTAATTCCACAGAGTCAGTTCAATGAGTGCACTCCGTTTATATGTCTCCATGTGCAGTTTGAAGAACGTTTGTGCAATTGCGAACAAGCATTGACTGCAAGTGTTTTGTCTTCCTGTAGACATTCAGTCATCGCACTGATGGCAGTCTGCATTCAGCCATGCAACTACCTCTAACCTCCATCTTTCGGGACATAAGAAAACTGGTATCCACATGTTCATCTGAATGGGGAAGTTGATACAGGGCCTCAATGCCGAAATCCTGAACTACCCATTTTAAGTCCTAATTTCTGAAAATGTCCATACCTCTGTCGTGAATACCTGTCAATGGAGGGCTTCAAACTAGGGTCAAACACAGGAATAACCCTCTTCTTGGCTATTATGTTGCCAAGGGGAAATGCCATCTTGGGCTGAGGGTGACACAGATATTAGGAGTTTAGACAGGACAACCTCATCACAAGTCCTCCAGTCCAGCCCACATTGGTCCGTATCATGCAGAACCTAGGCCTGGTTCCAATAGGCTACATTCACACAGGTCCTCTATTTATAAGCCAGAGGTTCTGGGCGCTGCTTCACTGTTTCTGTCCTCCCTCTCAGTGCTGGAGGTTGACTTCTCAGAGCTCACCCTGGAGGAGATCATTGGAGTGGGGGGCTTTGGGAAGGTGTACCGTGCCGTTTGGCGGGGGACTGAGGTGGCGGTGAAGGCTGCGAGGCGGGACCCGGACGAGGAGGAGGGACAGACCCTGGAGAGTGTCCGCCAGGAGGCCAAGCTGTTCGCCATGCTGCGCCACCCCAACATCATGGCCCTGCTCGGGGTAAGAATCAGGCAGTGGTGCATGGGTTATTTCCCAGCTGGCATCTTATTCCACTCAGGCTCTGGTCGAAAGAGTTTTTTTTTTTTTTTACTTTTAATTGTTTCTTAAATCTGTTTTTGGTGTTGTTACTTTCCTTTGTTGTCATTTCTATAACATAACAATTTTATGAGAAGTTGTGCACCGCGCTATAAAGTTAAACGTCTGCTTTTTAGAATTCAGAGGATGTCTTAACTAACCCAGTTTTATGTGTGTTTCGATGCCCCAAGAGATAATCACCTGGATTGATTTAGCCGTGTATCATTATTTATTTATTTGTTTAAATGAAACTCATTTGTCCAGCAACTCTGCTATTGACTCCATAATGGATTTGATGGTTATTCTCAGTTTGGACCCAATCAAAACATCAATACAAGAGGACCTTACACTTCAGTTGGCATCCAGCTTTCCTATAAAAAAACAAATACTTAAACAACTTTGAGTGAACATTGTAGACAAATCAATGACTGGACAAACATGTAGACACTCAGAATACAGTGTTATTATTGCAATATTCTGGAGTTCTTAATCTTGTTATTTTAATCTGGAGGGTTCTGCAATTGGATGGGACTCAGATTTTTTCAGCCACTTGCAAGCACGTGGATATTCTTTGGTGGTTATGCTGTGATGTACGTAAGTAGTGGCTTGAACAGTGATAGCTCACCTGCAAAAGACTGCATGGATAACATGGATCATATTGCATCTGGAGTATTGCGTCTGTCCATTGAATTCCTAAAGTGAAACAAGTTCTGAAAATATACATGCAGATCACAGAGAGAGTTATGAGAAACGTTTAGATAATGTATGTCAATACATTATCAATGTATCTTTGGCATCAGACTGAGGATTTATAAGACACAACGTGTGTCTGGTTCAACTAATTAAAGCCTGGGTGGTTCTCCCAGTCCATCTGGAGTCAAACCAGGCCACGTTCTTTTCCTTAAACTTTGTTTGCACGTTTTAGTCAATGATGTGCCAACCTACGGCTTTAGTTAAAGGACACTACTGTGAGATATTATATGCAGACTATGTTGTTGTCCTCCTTGCGAAAAAAAGTACAAAATGAAAGATGATTATCCACAATAAAGACAGATAATGCAGATAAAATGGTGATGAATGACTATCCCGTGCATTATCTCTATTATAAAAATAATGCAGATAATGGGGACAGAAGGAAGCATTCATACCTTTTCTTTTGGAGCGATGCCCCTTGAATAGATTTGTTAGTATAAATAAATTCTTTGGTTTTTATTTTTGATGGTGGTTTGAACTTTGACGAGGGTATTATGTTTCAATCAGATACTTGCAGTATGTTGTAGAGTGTTGTGGTCTGTTGTACATGAACTCAATATACACATTAAATAAATGGGCATCTACAATACTGAACCATGTTATTTGAATCAAGGCATGGGCTGTTGTTTGTCTGAAACTAAAACAGAAACTTCACATTGCAAATACTTACGTAGGGTGTATGCATATTCTACTGCAGTACAGCCAATAGCAAGGCTTACACACCCATGGGGGGCGGGTCATTACTGTGAGGTTGTTACTATAATAATAATCGAATTAGTCAAACATATGTACATAACAATAATAGTTATCCATCTTGTTTGTTCATATAAATTGATTTTGTTAAATCCCAAAGCACTTTGTAGTCAACATTTCTATATTCTAAATATGTGCATATGTCTTCATTAAAAAATAATTGACGCATTGGTTGGTTGATTGGTTGATTGATTTCCATTTTTCTAATTTCCCAGGTGTGTCTCCAGGAACCGACGTTATGTCTGGTGATGGAATTCGCCCGTGGAGGACCACTGAACCGAGCGTTGTCAGGGAAACGTATCCCACCATGCACCCTGGTAGACTGGGCTGTTCAGATCGCCCGGGCCATGCAATACCTTCACTGTGAAGCCATTGTCCCCATCATACACAGAGACCTAAAGTCCAGCAACAGTAAGAACACTGTTTCCGTTATGACGCCGTAATAACATCATACACAGAGACCTCAAGTCCAGCAACAGTAAGAACACTGTTTCCGTTATGACGCTGTAATAACATCATACACAGAGACCTCAAGTCCAGCAACAGTAAGAACACTGTTTCTGTTATGACACTGTAATAACATCATACACAGAGACCTCAAGCCCAGCAACAGTAAGAACACAGTTTCCGTTATAACACTGTAATAACATCATACACAGAGACCTCAAGTCCAGCAACAGTAAGAACACTGTTTCTGTTATGACATCGTAATAACATCATTCACAGAGACCCCTTAGTACAATAAGTACAACGACAGTGGGAATGTTTTTGCTCTTATAACGTCATACCCGCGGACGCCTCAAGTGAAGCAAGAGTAAGAGCATTGTTTTGCTATCTTCTAAGATAGAAATAACCCTCTTCCAGTTCAGCAATAGTAACAGCCATGGTTGCAGTAGCAACATTTTAAAGTGTGTCTCTTATAACATTGTAATAAACACTAGAAGAGCTCAAGTCTAATTATTAGAAGAGCTCTAGTTAGAAGAGCTCTAGTCTTCATTATATGTGTAACAGCATGTTAACAACACTTGCGTTATTAATAAATTATACTTGATTTTCATCATCCAATGTGCGGGAGAAACATTATGCAATTTCCTTTATATGCAGTAGATAAATGAACGCGAAATCAATCCCAATACAACCCAGCTAAATGATAACTAAACAGCATGCAGAGGTATAAAAATTAAAAAGAGGTTTGTGTATGTGTGTGTGCGTGCGTGTGCGTGTGCATGCGTGCGCGTGCGTGTGTGTGCATGCATGCCTGCGTGTGTACTTACATGCATTGACTTGTGTCTGTAGAGCGAGAGAGAGGGGTCAGCTCTGCTAGCTCTGCTAAACCCAAAGCCTATTAGACAGGATTTGTCCCACAGTTAGTCCTTGCTTTCCTATCAGCTACTGCCAGACAGTTTCTCGATTCTCATTGGCTGGTTGTTGTGATTTGCCTTGCCAGTGATTGGCTGTTTTGTTGTGGTAAGCCAATAGCATCATTAATTCAGTAAGGGGACAGGTCTGTCCTAGATAGCCCCTGTTGTCTTCATTAGGGTAATGTTTACCTGGAAAATACAGGTGAGGTTCTGCTGGTTTACCTATACAGGTGGTTGTGTATTCCAGGCATCTGGTGAATTAATTGACTTCAGAAAATATTTTGGTTGGGATTCAATCTAATCACACTACCTAATAGACAAATTTCCTAGTAAACACACTGCATATTTACACTAAACTGGAAATTCTGTTTGAATAGGGCATTAGACTGAACCCTGACTTCAGTTATTTCAACTCATCCTCTTACCAAGATTACTTTAGCCTACTCATATATCCGGTTTAAACTATTTTTGTGGAAGCACCGTGCCTCAATCAGTACACCTACATATCTACAAAACCTATTGTCCCATCCAGCTATTAACACACTAGTAGATCTCTCTAGTAGCCCAGGGGCTGTGTCTGTGTGTGTGATCCACATCTATGTGTAGATAGTGAAAATAGTGTTTAGATATTAAATCCTAAAAGATTGTTAGGAAATATGGAACATAAATTTCTGGGTTAGGTCTCAGGTTCCCGCAAGGAGAGAAAGACAAACCTGTGTGTGTGTGTGTGTGTGTGTGTGTGTGTGTGTGTGTGTGTGTGTGTGTGTGTGTGTGTGTGTGTGTGTGTGTGTGTGTGTG
>JACXGI010020107.1:0-11440 GCA_016801175.1 Esox masquinongy | reverse complement strand
CTTCTAGCTTTAGCGTCTTTTCCCTTATTTGGCATTCTGCCAGTTTATTACCGAATTCCAAAGTGGTCTGTTCTTGCTCCCAGCTATTCTATTGAGATAAGGATCCTGTCACCCCCTCCTCTAATGCAGTTACAATATCTCTTAGTTCTACTTAGCCTCTAGCAGACTTGCATGTTATCTTAATACTATTGCCCCACAAAACCCTTTCCAAAGCCACTGTACACAACCCATAAGGTAAAATGCAAATTCTGTTTTTGGCCAGCAATGTAAACTCTAACATTGATTGATCCCGCAAAAGATGTTCTATTGGTTATAGGTTATTCCTATTTTTTTCCCCAATGCCTCTTAATATGAAATTAATCTAAAAGTAATTCAAAGTAATCAGATTACGTTACTGAGTTTGAGTAATCCAAAAGTTACGTTACTGATTACAAATGTGGACAGGTAACTTGTAACTGTAACGGATTACATTTAAAAAGTAACCTACCCAACCCTGGACACAACCAACTTTGTTTCACACGTTTAAGCTATCCCCATTGCAAATTTAGAAACGATTAAGGATTTTACATATGCTAATTAGCGTTATTAGTTTGTATTAACTACTAGACTGTATATTTTGAACCGTTCGAGCTACAGACACGAAACCAGCTTTGTTTCACCCATTTAGCCTAGGCCCAGTTCATATGATGAAATGTTTATTGATTTTACAGATGCTAATTAGCATAAATAGCATAATTAGTGTTGACTAGCTATTAGGCTGTATCTTTACCTATGCTGATTAGCGTATTCAGCTTTAATTTGTTATTAGGCTGTATCTTTTGAACCATTTGAGCTACAGAAAAAAAACTGACTCTCATTGAAAAGTTTAGACTATCTCCAGTTCATATAATGAAATCTTTATTGATTTTACGTATGCTACTTAGTGTTATTAGCGTAAATTAACTATTCCGCTGTATCTCTCGAACCGTTCAAGCTACAGACACGAAACCAACTTATGTTTTACCAGTTTAGGCTATCCCTTCTTCAAATAATGAAAAGTTCTTTGATTTTACGTACGCTAATTAGCGTAATTAGCGTGAATTAACTATCATGCTGTATCTTTTGAACCCTTCGAGCTACAAACACGAAACCAACATTGTTACACCAGTTTAGGTTATCCCTACTTCAAATTAGTAAACGTTTATTCATTTTACATATTCAAATTTGCGTAATTAGCATTAATTAGCCATTAGGCTCTATCTCTTGAACCATTTAAGCTACAGGCACGAATCTCATTCTCATTCAAAAGTTTAGACTATCCCCAGTTCACTTAATGAAACCTTAATTAATTTTACGTACGCTAATTAGCGTAATTAGTGTTAATTAACTATTAGGCTGTTTCTTTTGAACCGTTTGAGCTACAGACACGAAACCAACCTTGTTTCACACATTTAGGCTATCCCCACTGCAAATTATGAAACGGTAATTGATTTTACAAATGCTAATTAGCGTAATTACCATTAATTAACTGTTAGGTTGTGTCTTTTGAACCGTTTGAGCTACAGACACGAAACCAACTCCAAAACGTCCCACATACTCGAACTCAAGTTGACTCTTATTCAAAAGTTTAGACTATCCTCAGTTCATACAATTAAATCTTTATTGACGTTTCGAAAGCTAATTAGCGTAATTACCGTTAATTAACTATTTGGCGGTATCTCCTGAACCATTCGAGCTGCAGACACGAAACCAACTTTGTTACACCGGTTTAGGCTATCCCTACTTCAAATTAGGAAAATTTGTTGATTTTACATATGCTAATTTACGTAATTAGCATGAATTAGCCATTAGGCTGTATCTTTTCAACCGTTGGTGCTACAGACATGAAACTGATCCTCATTCATAAGTTTTGACTGTTCCCATTTAATGTAATGACACGTTTATAGATTTTACTTATGCTGGTTAGCGTAATTAGCATGAATTAACTATTTCGTTGTATCTTTTGAACCGTTAAAGCTACAGACACTAAACCAACTTATGTTTTACCAGGTTAGGCTATCCCTCCTTCAAATTAGGAAAAGTTATTTGATTTTAAATATGCAAATTTGCGTAATTAGCGTAAATTAACTACTAGGCTGTAACTTTTGAACCGCTCGAGCAACAGGCACAAAACTGACGTTGTTTCACCTGTTTAGGCTATCCCCAGTTCATATAATGAAACCTTTATTGATTTTACGTATGCTAATTAGCACAATTTACGTTAATTAACTTTTAGGCTGTATCTCTTGAACCGTTTGAGCTACAGACACGAAACCAACTTTGTTTCACACGTTTAGGCTATCCCTACTTCAAATTTGGAAACATTTATCGATTTTACATATGCTAATTTGCGTAATTAGCATTAATTAGAAATTAGGCTGAATCTTTTGAACCGTTTGAGCTACAGACACCAAACCAACTCCAAAAAGTCCCACATACTCGAACGCAAGTTGCTTGAGCAGATCTTTTTGCTAGCTATTATACTTTTTAAACTATATCAATATTTAAATGAGCCACCAATGTATTTCAATGGGAAGAAAGTGTCCATAGTATAAAATAAAAAATTCTAGACGCATCTCCTACAATTTTTAAGCTATCAAGTCCAAACCAACGCCAAGATGTTCAGTCTGGTCCAATTTGAGTTGCTTGTATTCAGATTTTGGATACTGTTTATTTTTGTAATTATTAACATTCAAGTCTTGCATAAATTTTCACATGTTTCAATGAGAGCCAAAGTAATACAGAGGTTTCAATTCAAAATGTTCATGTTTTAGGGCCAATCAACCTTTGACAAGAACTTTAAAGGTTTGAGGCTATCCTAAATAAGAATTCTGTTACATGTTTATATACAATTGACTCTATAATTGCAAATTTACATCTTTAGGATATTACTGAGAATGACTCTTGAATTGTTTGAGCTACAGACACGAAACCAACTTTGTTTCACACGTTTAGGCTATCCCCACTGCAAATTATGAAATGGTAATTGATTTTACATATGATAATTAGCGTAATTACCGTTAATTTACTGTTAGGCTGTATCTTTTGAACCGTTCTAGCTACAGCCACGAAACCAACTTTGTTACACCAGTTTAGGATATCCCTACTTCAAATTAGTAAACATTAATTATTTTTACATATTCTAATGTGCATAATTAGCATCGAGCCATTAGGCTGTATCTCTTAATCCGTTTAAGCTAAAGACATGAAACCAACTTTGCTTCACCAGTTTAGCTATCCCCTGTTCATACAATGACACGATAATTAATTTTACATATGCAATTTGCGTAATTAGCATGAATTAGCAATTAGGCTGTATTTTTTTAACCGTTCGAGCTACAGACACGAAACCAACTTTGTTTCACACGTTTAGGCTATGCCCACTTCAAATTATGTAACGTTAATCTATTTTACATATGCTAATTAGCGTTAATTAACTATTATACTATGTCTTTGAAACCGTTCAAGCTACAGACATGAAACCAATTTTGCTTCACCAGTTTAGCTATCCCCTGTTCATATAATGACACGATAATTAATTTTACGTATGCAATTTGCATCATTAGGGATTAATTATCTATTAGGCTGTTTCTGTTGAACCGTTCATTCTACAGACACGAAACCAACTTTGTTTCACATGTTTAAGCTGTCCCCACTGCAAATTTAGAAACGGTTATCAATTTTACATATGCTAATTAGCTTAATTTGTTTTTATTAACCTCGGGGCTGTATATTTTGAACCATTCAAGCTACAGACACGAGATCTGTCATTGGTAACACTTATGAGCTATAACTATGTCATGTATGCTAAATTATGCTAATTACCCTCACCAACAGTATCTCTCAAGCTTTAAAAAATTCGGACTCCAAACCTTTCAATAGGTAAACACTATTTCAAACCATAAATACTTTTTAAACAGCCAGTAAGCACACCACATTTTCTTCAGGAAACGTACTTGTGTAGTTATTATTAATATTATTCCTCCAGTTCCACAGCCTAAAAAGTAAAAGCTATAAACTCGAAAACAACTCCAAAATGTCCCAAATGCTCGAACTCGGGTTGCTTGAGCCGATCTTTTTGATAGCTATTATACTTACATCAATATTACTATATCAATATTTAAATGAGCCACCAATGTATCTCAATGGGAAAAAAGTGTCCATAGACTTGAATGGTAAAAAAGTCACAAATTCTAGACACATCTCCTCCTACATTTTTTAAGCTATCAAGTCCAAACCAACGCCAAGATGTTCAGTCTGGCCCATCTTCAGTTGCTTGTATTCAGATTTTTGATACTATGTTTACTTTTGTAATTTTAAACATTCAAATATTGCATAAATTAACGTGTTTCAATGAGAACCTAGTCAGAATTTCTAGACACATCTCCTCCTACATTTTTTAAGCAATCAAGTCCAAACCAACGCCAAGATGTTCAGTCTGGCCCAACTTCAGTTGCTTGTGTTCAGATTTTTTATACTATGTTTACTTTTGTAATTATGAACATTCAAATATTCCATTAATTAACATGTTTCAATGAGTGCCAAAGTAATACAGAGGTTTCAATTCAAAATGTTCATGTTTTAGGGCCAATCAACCTTTGATAACTTTAAAGGTTTGAGGCTATCCTATATAAGAATTCTATTACATGTTTATAAACAATTGACTGTATAATTGCTAATGTACATCGTTAGGATATAACTGAGAATAACCGTTCATGCTACAGAGACAAATCCAACTTTGTTTCACACGTTTAGAATATGCCCAGTTCTTATGATGAAACGTTCATAGATTTTACAGATGCTAGTTAGCGTAATTAGCATAATTAGTGTTGATTAGCTATTAGGCTGTGTCTTTACCTATGCTCATTAGCGTATTCAGCATTAATTTGTTATTGGGCAGTATCTTTTGAACCATTCGAGCTACAGACACGAAACTGATTCTCATTCAAACTTTTAGACTATTCCCATTTCATATAATGACACATTTATTGATTTTACGTTTGCTAATTAGCGTAATTAGTGTGAATTAACTATTATGATGTGTCTTTTGAACCGTCGAGCTCCAGACGCTGAACCAAATTTGTTTTACCAGTTTTTGTCTATCCCTCCTTCAAGTTAGGAAAAGTTCTTTGATTTTACTTAAGCTAATTTGCGTAATTAGCCTAAATTGACTACTAGTCTGTAACTTTTGAACTGCTTGAGCTACAGACACAAAACTGACATTGGTTCACCAGTTTAGGCTCGGGTTGCTTGAGCAGATCTTTTTGATAGCTATTAAATTTTTAAGCTATATTACTATTTAGTAAATGAGCCACCAGTGTATTTCAATGGGAAAAAGGTTTTCATAGACTTGAATGGTAAAAAATATTCTAGACACATCTCCTCCTAAATTTTTTAAGCAATCAAGTCCAAACCAACGCCAAGATGTTCAGTCTGGCCCAACTTCAGTTGCTTGTATTCAGATTTTTTATACTATGTTTACTTTTGTAATTATGAACATTCAAATATTCCATAAATTAACATGTTTCAATGAGTGCCAAAGTAATACAGAGGTTTCAATTCAAAATGTTCATGCTTTAGGGCCAATAAACCTTTGATAACAACTTTAAAGGTTTGAGGCGATCCTAAATAAGAATTCTATTACATGTTTCTAAACATTTGACTGTATAATTGCTAATTTACATCGCTAATTGCATAATTAGCATAAATTAACTGAGTTACAGACATGAAACCAACTTTGTTTCACGTTTAGGCTCTCCAGACTGCAAATTATGAAACAGTAATTAATTTTACGCATGCTATTTAGCATAATTAACGTTAATTAACTATTAGGCTGTATCTTTTGAACTGTTCGAGCCACAGACATGAAACCAACTTTGTGTCACAAGTTTAGGCCATCTCTACTACAAAATAGGAAACGTTTATTGAATTTCCAAGTACTAATTAGCGTAATTAGTGTTACTTAACTACTAGACTATCTTTTGAATCGTTCGAGCTACATACACGAAACTGATTCTCATTCAAAACTTTAGCTTTCCCCACATCAAATTATGATACGTTTATTGATTTTACCTTTGTTAATTAGCATAATTATCGTTAATTAACTATTAGGCTGTATCTTTTGATCCGTTTGAGCTACAGACACGAAACCAACTTTGTTTCACCGGTTTAGCTATCCCCACTTCACATTATGAAACGGTATCGATTTTACGTTTGCTTATTGTCGTAATTACTGTTAATAACTATTAGGCTGTATCTTTTGGACTGTTCGAGCTACAGACATGAGATCTGTCATTGTTAACACTTATTAGCTTTAACTATGTCATGTATGCTAATTTATGCTAATTAACCTCACCAACAGTATCTCTTGAACCTTGAAAATACAGACTCCGAACCTTTCGATAGGTAAACCCTATTATAAACCATAAATCGTTTTTAAACAGCTAGCAAGCACACAACATTTTCTTCAGGAAATGTACTTCTCTAGTTATTATTATTATTATTATTATTCCGGCAAAAAAGTGTGCAAATTCCCGTGAGATAAAATGGCTTAAAGGTGCCCAAATTTTTATGGTTGTAAAGGGCCAAGGGCCGCAACTTCTGGTGCAGTGGCATGCATATCGGCCTCATTGTGGCGCTGTCACAAGCCTCCAAAGTCGTACTTTTTGCAAGCTCATCACGCCCACCCATCATAAGGATTAACTGCAAGGATTTTTTTTTCAACCACACGGTGGCGATATTGAGGTTTTTCACATTTGCAAGCTCACCACGCTCACCATGTTTGAAAAAGAGGTATGTACTGTAAGTCCATCTCCTCCCAAGGAACATATTTGCAATTGGGACCCATTAAGTCGGGCGTAATGGTATTTCAGCAATTCTAAATATGTGAAAAACGCTTCAAACGCTACTTCTATAGCATCAAATGACAGATTTAAACCTTTTCACAAGTTTTAAAATGTCACTGAATGCCCTTCAACATGATTTCTTAATGTACATTATTTCAGTATGCACTGACAATTCCAGAATTGTATGACACAACAAAAATTTCCACCACAGCAGCCCATAAACACCATGTGTTCTGATATCAACTGGTTAAAATTGAATTTTGAAACTATTTAGGACAGTAGTACTGTTAAAGATTATACTGAGTAATTATTGAGCAACCTTCTAAGATGTTATTTTCCTGAGCATCACTCCACTTGTTATATCAGTAAAACATATGCTAACTATCAGACAATAGTTTGTGTGTTAATAAAGCCTTTATTTATGTGATTATTCACAAAAGATAGTGAAAAATAATTAATTCTGATTTTTGCATATTTAGTAATGGACAAATACGATATGTGAAAAACACCTTTATAAAGGTTACGTTGAGCTTGTTTGACTAATTACTGTCTATGGGCGCAGCCATGTTTGTTTTGATGCCACTGGTTTCTGGAACCAAATGTCTCTACGACCAGAGATGGTTGAAAAAGACGATTCACCAATCTGACTGGAAGTTCAAATCTTGATTACCTTCCTGTTTCTGAGTCACTCATCTTGTCACCTGTATCTGACCTTGTTCGATAAACAAACTTTAGCAGACAAGTTGCAAATCATGAAATACCACATGTGCGACAGACCAGATATCATGTAATGTTAAGTTGATCAGTCTTCATCATTACCTGAAGGCAAGTAAGGTAGGTAAAACGTTCTAGTCTATAATCTGTCATTTGCAACATCAATAAAAAATAAATATAATGCAATTGAACAAAATAGTAAGGTAGACGATAATTGGGAATGGGGTCGTATTTTTTAAATATGTCGGAAATGTCAGAAATGGTCATTAATGACACGCTAGTTAACATTAGAAGATATATTTCGAAACTGCTGCTGACCAGAGGCCTTTTTTGCTGGCCTAGTGATGTCAGAATCAGAAAATTTTATTTTTATAATTTAATATATTTCATTAATGCTAGATGTATTTTGCAAAGGTCGTTCCCATTAGTCTATTGACATAGTTTCATTGCTATTCTCTCCCTCAGTTGTGCTGTTTCCAGTACAGCTCAAATAAAGCAGAGCTTTTATCCAATCAGATTTTCCACGTGCTGTCTCCGGTTGAAAATCTACCCTGAGGCCTATTGAACCTCAAGTGAATCCCATCTTCTGTTGAAGGAAATGGGGAGGATGTTGTTGATTGTCATATTCTTCAACCAATCAGATTTCGAGTTTGCCATGTTAAGCGTATTCTTTGACACGCAGCAGCCTTCTAGCTTGCCTAGTCACCTACTTGTGCATTTTTCAGGTGGTGTGATCGCCAGTTACCTAACTGAGGTAAAACTAGTTAGGAACTTTCTTTTGTGAAGTTTAGATTTTTAGATGTAGTGCTTTCGTTTAGATTTTTACTTAGCCCTGTTGTTTTTTCAATGCCCAATGGAGGAGATGAAGTGGATTTGGTCGCAGATTTACTGGCAAAGCCTTTTTTGAGAAAATCGGGAAATTGTGAGGAAGGGTCGACCAACCCCCCAGCTAGCAGCCCTTCAGGGAAAGAATTTGTGTGGCACTTTCAATTGATCAACTATGAAAAGTACACCTGGCTTACAGCGTTGAAGGAACATTGTCATTGTGAGTACATTCTGGTTTCTTTGGTACCTGTAATGTCATTGATTTGGGCTTTGCGATGTCTATTTGTGTTGCAGCGTCCTGTCATACTGCATAATGGAACTGTGCATCCTTGATGGTTTCATTCACCATGTATTCATGTTTCTGTCATTAGTGTTTTGTAAGCCTCTTGTCATATCACTTTATTCCGCTTTCACTGTGAATATGGGGTGGTTACGTCAAATTAAAATAGCCTATAGGCCAAATGTCATGGTAAGTTTATTCGAATTATATAGGAATTATTTTGCAGCCATGCATACTAAAATTATTAGCTTTCCGTCCATCGTGCTTAAGTTACTAATCATTATGGGTAAGTAGGACAAACGTGCCTGTCCAACACGTTTGTTCTGGTTACAGGCCTGTATCTACTCGACAGGTAAGCAGGTTAATAAGGACTGTAACCAGCCAATAATTATTTTTAACCAGCATGGTAGTAGATAAATATAGCTACCATTTAAATGTACAATAGTAAGTCAGGGGCTAATGACTGTGAATATAGGATAGAGGGGTGTACCGATTTCGATTCTAGTTTGAAAATGTTTAGGTTCGATTTCAAACTGCAAAATTTAAAAGCAGTTTGTGATTCTGTGATTAAGTAACCGCACATCATTGATTGTGGCAAGCTGTTACCACCTCCACCATATCCATGCAACTGATCCAGTTCATGTAAAGGTGTTGGCATTAAACGAATTGCACTCACAAAACAGTTAAAAACAACTATACTGCTCTATACTTGCAGGCCTATAATTTATTTAACTTCGGTAGCAATAATAAGACTCTACGTTAGGGATTCCTCAGAAACAATGAGACCTCCTGTTTTCGTATTTTACCTTCAAAATAAATGTCTACGGTGAAACGTTATATACATTTGGCAGCAACAATAAGACTTCCGATTTTCACATGTTGCCTTCAAAATAAAAGTCTGCGGAGTGTGTCTACAGTTTGTATTGTGTAGGCTACATTTTCAAAAGGAACACTATGTGGGGGAAATTATAAACGAAACACAGTTACTATTTCAATAATACTTTACATTAGTTCAAGAATATTATAAGGTGGAGCACACTGAGAAATAGTTAGAGCATATGTAACACAGGTCAAATAATTAAGAAACGTTCAGTGAAATCTGAAAGGATAGTTGTTAGATTCTCCCAATCAGAATTTAACTAATTGTTTATGTCCCGTCCTTGATTGACAGATCAGTCAGTAGAAGTTGCGAGCAGCATTTTTAAGACATACCATTTTAGACAGACCTCACTAGCTTGATTTTGCTCTGCTGAAATGTTACTATTACAATAACTACCACAAGAATTTAAAAAATATCTTAAAGAACCATAGAAATCGATTGATTCTTCATCGTTGTTTTGTGGAGACTAGGTTTATTGTCTCTGTTAGCAGATCACTTGGTGAGTAAAATTTTACTTGATATTGATATTGATATTTTGTCTTGGCTTTAGCGGGCCAATGCTAACTTTATTCCATGTTTGTAGATGTAAATTGTGCAGCTTACGCTAATGTCTAGCGTACTTTTCCAAGAGTAAAAATATAATTTTATTCTTGATAAGCTTGTGCTAAATGTTTTCAGTTTTTAAATAATGTATGGCTTGCGTAAAAGTAATATTTCCTTGAATATATGTACTAAAATTATATTTTGAAGACTCAGTGAGACATAGCATTATGCTACCACATGCTATAGTACGATGCCATTTCATGGCTCCTCTTTGGAACGTAGACAACATGTAGCCAAGTAAGATGTTTTTGAAGCAGTCAATGCTATTTGATATTTGTGTTTCACTAGTCACTTTGTGTGGTAAAGAAATTGTGTTCCTAAGATTTATAGATATTGTTGTAGTTCACAACAAATGTAATATTTCATACTTATCCTCATGCTATTGGGTAGTTAAACTCAATACATGGGTTAAGTGTTTGGCCTGTTCGTCCTATGCACAGGTCAGGTTTTTTGTTTTTTAAAGTTTATGGCAATGGATCTGCAGCCTAGCCAAATAAATGCCAAGGTGTAAATAGTTATACTAAAATAGGCAACAAGTGCTGGACATAGTTGCCACCAATTTAAAAAATATGTTATATTGTTATTGTTGTTTTATTTTTTGCGAGTTCAAGTTAATTTACATGTTCTATATTTTTGTTATTTTTACATTGATTTCAATAAAAGTTGTTTTAATAAAAAGCAATTGTTTTTTTATTTACAAAACAGGGCCATTGGTCTTAACAGCAGTGTAGTCAGCAATGGGAAAAAAAAGTAGCGAATATCGAGTCGAATCGTGATCTAAATATCGAAAGTCAAATCGAATCGAGGATTTGGGGAATAGTTACACCCCTAACAGGCAAATATTTAGTGGAATGCTATGTTGCCATGATTATTTAATCAAAAAGAACAGCTAGCAGGGGCGCTAAAATAGCTAACGATGCTACTGTTAACAATAAATGCTAACAATGTTAGCTAGTGTGGGGCAATAGCATTAAGATAACATGCAAGTCTGCTAGAGGCTAAGTAGAACTAAGAGATATTGTAACTGCATTAGAGGAGGGGGTGACAGGATCCTTATCTCACTAGAATAGCTGGGGGCAAGAACAGACCCCTTTGGAATTCGGTAATAAACTGGCAGAATGCCAAATAAGGGAAAAGACGCTAAAGCTAGAAGTCGATTGGTTGGAATAACAACAGGGAAACCTGAAGACGGCAGCTGCCATGAAAGATGTGTTAAACAACATATATCTCACTTATATATGGTAGGAACCGCGCCCTGAACCATAAAATTTAGGG
>JACXGI010020106.1:0-11441 GCA_016801175.1 Esox masquinongy | reverse complement strand
AAGAATATAAACCGAGCAGGGCTCTTAGATCCATGAACACTGGTCAGCTAGTAGAGCCCAGAGCCCAAACTAAACATGGAGAAGCTGCGTTTAGCACTTATGCTGTACACAACTGGAATAAACTACCAGAAGATCTTAGACGTGTCCCAAACGTATCCATTTTTAAATCCAGGTTAAAAACACTACTCTTTTCACGTGCTTACGACTGAGCACTTAAACTTAACCACACTGTTTAGCCTTATAGCTTCCTATGTTTTTATCCCATTTCTAATCTTTTTTTTTTTTATCTTTATGTTTTCTTATTGTATTTCTATTATTATGATGTTTTCATTTGTTTTGATGTTTTAATTTGAGTATTTGTTTTTATGTTATTGTATTTTTATATATTTTATATTTTATTTTTCTTTGTAAAGCACGTTGAATTGCTTAGATGTATGAATTGTGCTATATAAATAAACTTGCTTGCTTGCTAATGTAATTTGCATAAATACAATTAATTAAACATAATACTTTTGAATACTTTTTGAATCAATCATTTTAGTATGGCAATACCAACATGAAAGCCAAGACAAAAAACAAACATAACAATAACTAGCTGGCATGCCCACCACATTTAATTCTGTAAATGTTTTTCATAGTTACTGAGATAATATTGTCCAAAACATGATTAATACCACAATTTGTTTATAATGTTATGACATGCCTGACAAAAGTTTGTCTCCAGATCTTCAAAGGAGAATTAAGACACAGCACTACCTGTTTCAACAAACATGTAACCAGTAATGAAACAGGTCCATTTTGGACATTGCCCCTCCCCATAGCAGATCCATTGGACTCTTCCAACACCTACTGTGTGGTAGGAAAATATGTTATCTCCTTAAATTGTTTTGGAATATTATAGTAGACCAAGTGTGCTATAATTTAATGTAATACAACATTAAGAAATACATTTGGGCAAATTAATCAGTATGTTGGAGAACATTTTGGTGTTTGTTTTCAGAAGGATGGCTTTAAAGATTTCTTCAAGTCTTCAACTGTCAGTGGGGAAAACCAGATGTACTGTGAGGAATGTGACAAGAAAGCAGATGCTACGATTGTGAGTAATGATGTTGGGAATTCTCATTGTGTAGAGACAATGTCAAATTGCTAAGGATTTTTTTTTAATTTTCCCGATATTTATCTGGTAAGTCAAGTGAAAATGAATTATAAAATATATATAATGTACAGACAGGTGACAAAATCAAGGAAAAACCTAAATAAATGAGTGGAGGAACATAATGAATGGAGATGCTTCCATAGAGGTGTACTGCTTGATACAATTAAGCAATTAATATTCTGTCATGCCCTGTTGCATGTCTAAAAATCCAGATCCTTTCCTCTTGCCATCTTGACCTCAATTTTGGATCAAGATGGCAAGAGGAAAGGATCTAAATGACTTTGAAAGAGGGTTCCTCATTGGGGCAAGGATGGCTGGAGCTTCAGTCGCAAAGATTTCTCAACTGGCTAATGTTTCGAAAGGAACGGTGACTTATGTGACATCTGCATTTAGATCTATGGGACAGACATCAGCCAAGAGGGTTGGAAATTGTAGTCAAAACCATGGTTCTTGTGCATTACTGAGAAATGTAAGTAGGCTGGACAATATAACGCTTCAAAATTCACCCACACTTATAAAACCACACAAGAACGCTGGCTAAGCTGGAACGCTTGCATGAGGCCATAGCAAACAAATCAATCAAATTGAACCTACGCTGAGCCTCTCGTGGCATGGAACAAATGTAAAATTCAGTTTCCTCAGAATGACACCAAAAAATGTGTCCACTATTTTATTACTACAATTGCTGCTTAAGACAAAACTGGAAAGAAACTTGATGTAGAAAGTAATCGGTGTGACACCTCTGTTGCAGAGGTGTCACACCGATTTCAAGGAGGGCCTAGTGAATGCTGTTTTTTTTTCACTTTCATTTGTTGCCTAACTGAGCCTCTCCCCTCACCTGGTTGTTAACTAATTAGTAACGTAATTAATCAATGAGGTACAAGGTAAGTGCGAAAGCCTGCAGACACTCAGCCTTCCGTGGAACCGGTTTGCCACCTGTGCTCTATTGCATCAATTGCTATTACATCTGGGTAACCTGAAAGTATTAAAAAGAAATGCAAAAGAGAAGATTGTGTTAATTAAAATGATGCCCCACCTAAAGAAGTTCAAATATATACATTTCTAGATATTTACCTAAATAAATATCGCTTCACGTGAAGCAATTAACATAGATCATCTCCTAAAAAGTGCCCATGACAACATCTGAGTCGATTAGATAAGCGAACAATCAGTTCTCATAGCCAATCTGTTGGGTGCAGGAGTAAAGATTTGAGCAGCTTTGACAAGGGCCAAATTGTTATGGCCAGATGACTGGGCAGACAGAAAGGAAATACCACATTTATCTAAACTCATGAAAAAATATATATAATAGAGACTAGATCAGAGCATACTCACTCAATTTTCACAACAATCCTATTTACTCATACAGTATCACATGCCTTCAGAATAAGCTTAAGCTATAACTTCAGCTAACTTGTAAACTTGCAATGCTGTAGCTAGCAGCGGCAATATTTCGACATGAAAATCTTTTAAAACAATACATTTTTGTCAACATCAGCATATAACACATTTACAAAATATCATGAAAATATTTACACGCACAAACGTTCCTAAATTGACTTTATACCTGAAAGGGGGGAAATAGATTACAATAATGACACATGACACAAAGCTGCCGTTTTCAAATCAAAATTGTAATGGAGGCATGCAGTGCACTCCCCTAAAGGGTTCTGCATGTTAGGCAATAATAATCGATCACGTTTCCCCCTACAGAACTCGATGTGCTAGGCAAAAATAATCTAAATCTTTTAAATTCTTAATCTTATCCTTTCAAAAAGTGTTCATACTTTACTATATACCAGGCAAGATGTGATCAGACTGCCAGCAAGAACAGTCTGTCGAGGACTACACAGAGTGGGGTATTATTTTAGCATTGCAGTACAAAAACTTTTTTTCCTTTAATTTGTCAGTTGCCTGGAAATATTATCAGGCATTTTTATGCTTAATTGGAAAGGGAATTTGGGAAGCATTTTGAGAGAGTTTTTCTGAAGGATCAGCTGGCTGGACTTAACCCATGCTTCAGCAGTCCATGTGCACTTGAGAAATACCGCTGACCCACCCTGGTCCACTTAGGTCCATTTATTATGTTCACCTGGTCAAAGGCCTATAATTGCAAAGAGGCAGAACAACAGCTTTGCATCATATGGATAATGTCAATAAAATCAGTAAAAAAATCTTTGGGTTATACAGTGAAATACACAACTGTAATACAGTATATAGTATGTGTTAATGTTTAATGTGTTTTGTTGTCATAAATATTGTAGGAATGCAGGATGGAACATCACCCAGACATTCTTACTCTGCTCCTCAAGCGGTTTGAATTTGACTACTACAGCATGGCATATGTCAAAATCAACCGCTATGTTGAAGTGCCTCACACATTACAGACACATGTACACAACCTTTATTCATCATTTTCTGTTTTCATAATAGGCCACAACACAAATTAAATTAAAACAAAACTAAATTAAAATCATGTTCTGTAATTTGAATTTCTTTGGCTGCAACACAATGTACAAGATTTTACAAAAACATACAAAAATAAATGTCATAGATTTCATGTTTTTGTGCATTTTAGTTTAGACCAAATGTGTGGGAAAATGCACATATTTTGTGTGTGTTTATCCCTTTTCATGATTAATTCTTATGTTGTTAATGCATAGACCCTGACAACAGACTGGTAGTTAGCATAGAACGGACCAGACTTTCTATGGAATGCATAAAAGTGGATTTTGATTAAACAGTGGACTGAATCCTGCACCCAATATTGGAATAATATTTGGATCAATCTTCTTCCTTCCTCTAACGCAATTATATTACTAAGCAGCTATACTGGGAAAGATAATCTTTTAGAGAACAATCTCTATCCCCACAAGCACATAATCCATTCACCCATATGTCTATAAAATAGCTTTCTGCTTGATGTCAAACTACTCCCCTACTCTTATAATGCAAAATACTATTTGATTATTATTTTGGACCACAGTCAATCTACGTTGCCCTTGATTGTCTAGGACATTGCTCCGAATGAGAGAGGAGGTTCTCACAGAACCAGCTCCTCACCGAACCAGTGTTCTTCAAATTTTGTAAGCACAAATCACACTTTTTTTTACACCAATGAAATCTCAGAGAACTCCCCATCGTTAATATGGAAAACACTTAAAGCATGCCTAAGTGGTGACATCATATTAGTTCAGGCATCGAAAAAGATTTTGTAGCAATGTACTGTCTTCACAGACAATGGTTTTCGGAAGTGTTCCCAAGCCCATGCAGTGATGTCCTCTACAGAATTGTGTCTGTTTTTAATGCCACCTGGGTCCCCGAATATCAAGGCCATTCATTATTGGTTTTCAGCCTTGTCCCTTGTACACCGAGATTTCTCCAGATTCTCTGAATCTTTTAATTATATTATGTACCGTAGATGATGAGATCCCCAAACTTGTTGCACTATTTGCCTGCACGGCCTTTCACAGAGTGGTGAACCCCTCCCCATCTTTACCTTTGAAATACTCTTTTTATACCCAATTATGTTACTGACCTGTTGCCAATTAACCTAATTAGTTGTGACATGTTTCACCAGGGTTTTTCTTTAGCATTACACAACTTTTCCAGTCTTTTGTTGCCCCTGTCCCAGCTTTTTTGAAACGTGGTGCTGGCATCAAATTCAAAGTGGGCATATATTTTTCAAGAAACGATAACATTTCTCAGTTTCATCATTTGATATGTTGTGACTTGGTACTTTTTTCTACTGAATATAGGGTTTAAATGATTTGCACATCATAGCGTTGTGGTTTACTTAACATTTTACACATCGTTGCAACTTTTTTGGAAATGGTGTTGTAACTGCAGACCATTTGTCTCTGAACAGGACTGTGACTATGAGCTCTATGCGGTTGTGGACCATGTGGGAAGTCTAAGATGTGGGCATTACACAGCCACAATCAAGTCCCATGAGGATCACAAATGGTATATCTTTCATGACGCCTGCGTCCGACTGGTAAGGGGCAAATGATTTGTTTAATTGTATGTTCTATGCATTTTACCGATATTTTTGTATCACAACATTGAAGAAAGTACTTTTTCTGCAACTTCGGCTTCACTCATGCATTTTTGTATTTGTTAGAATTAATGTTATTTTAGGAAAATAATCCTTCGAGACCGAAGAGAACATTTATATTATTCAGCGCAACATACAGTGAGAGCATACAGCTTCATACTTTTTTGTACTGTTGCCCTATGAGAATCAAATCCACAATCCTGGTGTTGTTAGCTTGAATATAAGTTTGTTTGTTTTCCCAGGTTTGTGGTTGGGGTCCTTATTCACTTGGTATTCATTTTGTGAATTCAGACTAGGAAAATACAAAAATCTAGGCAATAAATTAAACAACACAGTAAAACAAATCACATTTGCCCAGAAAAACAGAAAAAAGGGTCCAAAGCAATATCTATGTGTTTAGATATCCCAGTGAGCACAGTTGGATAATAATCAGGAAGTGAAAGCTGCATCACACCCCCTAGGCACTGTGAAGAAAAGAAAAGGCTATCAAACCAAACTCAGCACTCAATGAGAGAAGCCACAGAAAGGCCAAAAATCCCTGTGAGGTGGGGTAAGGTTGCCCCAGTCAACTTTACCAAGAACTCTGCATAAGCCTGTATGGGAGTGTGACAAGAAAGACACTGCTACACAGGAAATACTGTAATCTGACATTACATCTGGAGTATCACAAAAAGTGTCACATTGTGGTTAGATGAGACCAAAGCTTTTTCACCTTGGCTCAAGGGCTATGCATGGCCATATCCAGGGGTGGATCTTAAGGATTTTTGGCACTAGCCAGCCGGGCTAGTAGGCCAAAATGTCCACTAGCCCGGGTAAAATGTTGCGAACCCTCTTTAACAGTTTGCAAACATTCAGTCCACTGAACGCGTCCTTATTGTTTTGGTGCTAAACTAATTCTAAAATGATTGATGTGTTTCGTGGCTTGTACAGAGACAAATATTTTAGAATACTATACAGTTGTAGCTACAGTAACCAAGGAGGCGGGGCTTAGCGAAGATGTCTGGCGGACTGATTATGAGCCTCGTAATACGAGGGCTGATGACTAATCTTCAGTCACCTCATTTAAAACTCCCTTGAATAAATCGGCAAAAGGACGGACTGGTGGTTCTAAAATTAGACTCGCCCAAAATGTAAACTACTCGCCTGAGGCCATACCTCAAGGTACACCACCTCTACAGTGAAGTATGGTGGTGGCAGCATCCTGCTGTGGGAATGCTTCTCATCAGCAGTGACAGGGTATATTGTCAATATAGAAGGAAGAATGGAGGGAACAAAACACAGGAAAAGAGAACCTGATTCTCTCCACTGTCCAGTGGTACTGGACCCCCCTTTCTCAGCCCCAAGGTTTTACACTGCAATATTAATGTGCCGGGTGGTGTAGGGTCAGTTCTTCTTCTCCACTGTAAAATCTTGTAAACCTAAAAACCTGATAAACCCCCCCCCCACCCGTTGTCCCTGTCCTTGTCCATCTGGTTATGCTTCTGACCTGGATTAGGTTACATAGACACTGGACACAACCCAATGCATTTACTAATCCAGACCTGGATCAGGGCATCAGTGAGCTCCTGGACAGTCTGTGGTGCTACTTGGCGGCATTGGATTCAGGTTTGGAGAACGTGAGGGCCAGTCAATGGCATGAATGCCTTCATCATCCAGGAACTACCTACACACTCTGGCCACATGAGGCCGGGCATTGTCCTGCACCAGGAGGAAGCCAGGGCCTACTGCACCAGCAAATGGTCTGACGATGGGTCTGAGGATTTCAGCCCAGTATATAGCAGCAGTCAGATTACCGTTGGCTAGCACGTGGAAATCTGTGCGACCCTCCAAGTTTACGCCTCCCCAGACCATCACTGACCCATCACCAAACCGGTCAAGCTGGATGATGTTGCAGGCAGCATAACGTTCACCACGGCGTCTCCAGACTCTTTCATGTTTTCGCAGCCTTTACCTCTGGGATCACCTGATCAACTTCCCTCCTGTTATTTATCAGTCCTTAGTTTTAATCAAATGACGGCACCAAGCATCTTTGATTATTTCACACTTGCCCTGGGATCTTTTTATTTAGATCTTTTTATTTAGTCTTTGGAGGGATCTCATTTTCTATGGTACATAACATCATTAAAAGATTTAGAGAATCCGGTGAAAACTCTGTATGCAAGGGACAAGGCCGAAAACCAATATTGGATGGCCGTGATCTTCAGGCCCTCAATGGCGGCACTGCATTAAAATCAGACACAATTCCATAGTAGAAATTACTGCGTGGGCTCAGGTACACTTGTTCCTGACTGTGCGGGCTCAGGAACACTGAAAACCATTGTCTGTGAACACAGTACGTTGCAGCATCCACAAATGCAAGTTAAAACTCTAAAATGCAAAGAAGATATCATATATAAACAAGATCCAGAAACGCCACCGACTTCTCTGGGCCCAAGCTCATTTAAGATGGACTGAGGAGAAGTAGAAAACTGTCCTGTGGTCTGACGATTCAAAATTTGCAATCAATTTGGGAATCATGGATGCCGCATCGTCCAGACCAGCTTGTTATCAGTGCACAATTCAAAAGCCAGCACCTGCTCCGGACCCCATAGCCCTCCCAAAAAACAGATGGGGGAGGTTCTGGGCTTGCGTGTTGGGACGCCGACGTGGTGCTCACCGGCGTTGCCACTGCCCTGGATCCCGGGCTAGATCACGGAGCTACTCACCTCAGAGACCAGCTCCTTGCCACTGGGGAGTTCCTCCATGGTCCAGCTCTGCTGCGTCCTTGTTGGGTCGGTCATTCTGTCACTGTTCAGAGGCAGGACACGAGGCGCAGAGCTGAAGTACATTCTTTTAATGTTCTTCTTTCAAAAAAACGAACAGAAAACAACAAAACCAGAGTCAAACCGTAAACTGAAGGGCAGCAAACACAAAGCTAACTCCATACAATGAACGACAAACTGAAAGGCAAACAGAACAACTTAAATAGGGTCCCCAATTAGAGACAGCAAGACGCGGCTGTCTCTAATTGGGGAGAACCGAAACAGTAACGCAGAGATGTCTAGAGACACCTCAACAGCCAGGTCCTAACTGTGGTCCCCAGTCGCATAGAGATGCCTAGAGGCCCCCAGCCATGACCCGACAATAACATCAGAATAAATACAAATACACATTAATACCATGAGAACAAGTCTTTAATGAGAAGTCAATTATTAGAATTAGTCTTGTAGGGCATGTTGCAGCTGAGAAACCATCTCTACAATTTGTTTTGCTTGTTGCATTTCCACAAGAATGGTTTCTTAGCTCCACCACACCCTACTGTACTAAGCCAATTGTTTTAAGACTTCTTGTCATGGTGGAAGTTTGTATTTAGGTACCAGATTACATTTGACTTTGCTCTATACATTTTTGATGCTCTACATTTTGGGTGTCTTTGTGTACTTTTTGTCATGCTCATGTTGAAATAGCCTGTTGTTACCAGTTACAACAGACAAGTTTGGTACAACATGTTGAAGAGGGTTTGATTACCTCAGACAAAAACATACAGTAACTGCGCAGAACATTTATTATCTATTCTGGAGAAAGATCCAACATGGGTGGATCTATTCTGCAACCACGTTAAAATATTCCGCAATAAAAAACCTGCTACTCTTTTAACATGCACGTCCTTCCCTTAGATTTAAGAATATTTCTGTTTTCTCTTACAGCTCAATTCAGACACTTTTCAACAAGAAGACAGATTTAGGTAAATATATCTTTTATACTTTTTAGGAGACTATTGGTGTGTTTCATTTGCAAAATTGTCTGTTTTATTAAAATGTATTTGTACAAATGTAAAAATTTACAAATTATTATCCATTTACTATAGGTCCCAGAATGCATATCTGCTTATTTACAGAAAATGTAAGTAAGGAAATGTAAACAAAATGTTTATCTATGTAATTCTAATTCTCTATGGTCAAACATGAATTTATACGAAAATTCACATTTAATGTGTTTCACTTTTTAAGTGGTTACTCCAGATTGTCAGATAAACCATGGAACTGACAACCGAAGGTCATTCAGTGACACACCACCCTTTACTCCTTCCTGTTCCTTTGAGATGGAAACCAACAGAAGAAAAGAAGAAGACAAAAATGTTCAATTAAATGAAACAATCAATCAAGTTAACTTAGTAGGTGGAACAGAAGATGCCCAGAAAGAGGATGATGTTATTGGACTAAAAGAACAGAAAAGCGACAATGATGGTTTTGGACAAAATAAACAAAAAGAACAGACAGAGATAGCATACTGGAGTGGAGAGAAGAAGGTTGCTGTTAACGTTAAAGAAAGTGATGATAATAATGGATTAGAAGAACAAGAAGAAGAGTCTGAGGTTGTAAGACAAAATGACCAGGAAGGAGAGGATGATATTTTTAGACTGGAAGAGCAGAAAGGATTGAAGGACGTAAGACAAGAACAACAGAAAGAGGGTGTAAGACAAAAAGCACAGAAAGAGAACAAAGTTTTGGGGGAAAAAGAACAGAAAGGAGAGAATTATATTGTTAGACAAGAATGAAATAAAGAAGAGTATGAGGTTGTTGGACAAAAGCACCAGGAAGGAGAGGATGATGATGTTGGACAAAAAGAACAGAAAGGAGAAGAGGAAATTAAACAAAAACGACAGAAAGAAGACAAGGTTGATACACAAAAAACACAGAAACAATATGATGTTTTGGGGAAAAACATACAAACAAACAAAAAACATTATTTTGTTGTTACTCAAGAACAACAGAATGTGGATAAGATTGTTAGACAAAAAGAACCGAAAAGGTATGAAGTTTTCGGGGCTAAAGAACAGAAAGGACCAGGGGAGTTTGTTACACAAAAAAAACAATCAGGACAGGATGAAATGAGACAAGTTGGAAATAAAATAAAGTATAATGTTACAGAGTCTGAACTGGAAGAAAATTATAACAGCCAGCAGAATAGAGATAATGTATTGGAAAATAAAACAGAGAATGATGTTGTTAAGAGAGGAAAGGATGTGATAGTGCGTAAGCATAATGAGAGAAAGCGGAATGTTGATGGTGCAGCAAGGGCAGACAGAATTAGAGAATGAACCTGAGGACAATAGAATGGCGGTAACAGGTAGAGCTACACTGACGAGGGGAAATTCTGGAGTGGCTGAGTAAGGAGAGGATTTTGACATGACAGAATCTGTCAGAACTGGCAACACTTCACCGAGTACAATGACAGACACCCCAGAGTACACGACACAATGTTGCTTTTTTGAATACAAAGAATGGGAGAAAAGAACAAAGGCTGAAAATAATGATGCGGTCAAACCTCCGTGTTCGCTACTTTAGATTCGTTGGTGAGTTCTCCCAGAAACGTAATTAATCCAAATTGACTATAAACAATAAATAAACTATTCAGGAAACCAATATAATCTACTTGAGAAAATTTATTATAAGCTTGTAGATGATACAACAGTTGTTACACATAGAGGGTTCAGCAACATATAACATGAGTGTAAAACCTCATTCCAAGACAAAAGTGTATGACAACCAAATACAGTTTAGGAATACTTTTGTAATGAAACATGAACCAACAATGAAGAGACTAAAGATTAATGGAAAACATAAACAAGGAAGATTCAAAGAAGCAAACTGAAATGGGCAAGAGAGAAGGGAAGAAAAACAAAAAGAAAAAAGAAGTGGAAATGGCAACAACGGAGGAAAATAAGGACTCAAGGAGAAAAAGAGTAGATTCAAAGAGCCCTTTTCTCACAATCCAGTTTACTTAAATACTGATAAACAGAATGTCATGGACACCCTGAGAATAATCCGGTGTATATTGAGCTTTATATTGAGTGGCGCTCCACCAAGTTGAAAGTATTCAGACTAGCCTGGATAGACAGTACACTACAATACCGAAAAGCACTCACATCTGCTCGATCTGCTTATTTCTCCAACCTGATTGAGGTGAACAAAAACAATCCAAAATTTCTCTTCGATACAGTTGCAAAGTTAACAAAAAAGCAACGCTCAACAAGTGAGGTGGGTCTACACTTTAGCTGTAATGAATACTTGAACTACTTTGATGAAAAGATCATCACCATTAGAAACCAAATATCTGACTCCTCCTTAAATAGTTATAGTCCCCAAAATCTCAGTTGTCCTGAGAATGTCCTGAACCTCCCTGACCAGGTGTCAATGGGGACACTTGAATTCTTTGATCCCGTATCGCTCGACACATTCACTAAAT
>JACXGI010020104.1:0-11433 GCA_016801175.1 Esox masquinongy | reverse complement strand
CCAACCAGTATCCCACCAGTATCCCTGTATCCAACCAGTATCCCACCAGTATCCCTGTAACCAACCAGTATCCCAGTATCCAACCAGTCTCCCACCAGTATCCCTGTATCCAACCCGTATCCCACCAGTATCCCTGTAACCAACTAGTCTCCCACCAGTATCCCTGTATCCAACCAGTCTCCCACCAGTATCCCTGTAACCAACCAGTATCCCAGTCTCCTATCCTGTTGCTTGATTCGTCTCCTCAGCGGGCATGACCCTCATCCTGTTGTTCTTTTTTTTGTCTCCTCAGCCGTCATGACCCTCTACTAATTCCTGGCAATGAGCAGATCGAGAACATGGACATGAACGTGAAGCAGTACGACTCAACGGGAATGTTCCACTGGTGCCCGTCTAAAGAGATTGAGAAAGTCATCCTGGTGAGTAACAGTCTGTGTCCATGATGGGTAGTCACGGCCCCAGTAATGTCAGATTCAAAAGTATCCCGGCAAGTGAACAAAATTAAAAAGCCAATGTAACGTCTTGAGGAAATCCAACCATTGCTGTATACAAACAAACACCCAGTGTCACATTTGTTAATTTTCTACACTTTAGAAAACTGTTTTAAGGAGTTCATTCTGCTTTATGTTGGAGTGTTGTAGTCTTGTGATACTAGTATCATAGCAACCCCACTGTAGACTTCAGAGTTGATCCATGGTTATTAACATCCACTGTGGGAGTTCTGTACCTCCCATCAACAGATATGGTAGGTTATACCCTAATGCCCAAGATCACTTGCATTTTATTTCAGTCACTACACATTTCCCAATAATGTACCTGCATGATCAAACTCTCTTCAGTTATGACGAGACACTTAAGTTGGACATTAGTATTTGCACTCATTGAGCCAATAGGAACGTTTTTTTGAAGTACTAGTAGACTCTAAAGAAACAGTTTCCCTCACATAGCAGTAACGCCACATACTAATAATTTATATCCACATTTCTCTCAATGCCTCTGTTGTTCTAAGGTGAGTTGACTGTTTTCTATGTACTGGTTCAGTAAAAACAAAACAAACAAAAAAAAAAAACACAAGCATGGCTTTGAAATGCAGTTTTACCTCGTTGACCATTTAGAGTGTGTCACCGTTTCGGGTTCACTCTGAGATGGACACCTCAGTGAATGGGACTGCAGGGTTTCTCATCACTCTCTGTCACTCACTGTTTTCTGACCGCTGTGTTTGTTTCCTATCCCACTCTCTTTCTTACTCTTTCTCTCTCGCCATCTCTCCATCTTATTTGTAAAAAAAAAAAATTGTTCTCATTCTCTCTCGCCTCATTTTTGTCCCTCGGTCTCCATATCTCTCTCCCTCCTCTCATTTTTTCTCTGCCTCCCCTCTCTCCCCTCTCTGTCTCTCGATGCTCAGACTCGGAGCGAGGCTTCCATGACGGTGTTGAGTGGCCATGTGGTGGTCTGTATATTTGGAGATGTCACGTCCGCTCTGGTGGGGCTGCGAAACTTGGTGATGCCTTTGAGAGCCAGTAACTTCCATTATCACGAGCTGAAGCCCATAGTGTTTGTGGGCTCACTGGAATACCTGAGGAGAGAGTGGGAAACTCTGCACAACTTCCCCAAGGTCTCCATACTACCTGTGAGTACCACACCAAATGCCCACTGGTACGAGTTAAAAGTTATACAACCGATAACATAAAAATACCAGGCCTTTACGTTACATTAAACTACGACTGTTGTGCTGTAGACCAGTGTACCAAGTCACTGAACTGACCTCAGTATTCAATAGCGCACACAACTGTATCACCCTGCTAACCTAACAAGTCACAGTGGTTTGATTTCAGAACAACTTGCTTGCACTATTTTTTATCCCACTTGATTTATGAGATCTCTTCTCTTTGCCGCCTCACACTTTCCGAACGGAAACAATCTAAGGTGAAGGGTCAAATGAATGTAAGCAGTGGCAAAGGAGTAATAGCAGTATTTCTTAGTATTAATCCTTGATATACTGTCTTTTTTGGTTTTTATATTTTGTTGTGGTTGTTTTCAGTGTGGTAGTCGCTGTTCTTGCAATTCCACTACCGGTTTCTGAACTCAACGTTCCAGTCAATTCACAGCAGTGACAAATCTTGCCTACTCATACAGAGTTAAAATGCACTACAGCTGCATGTCCTCGGTCATCACAGATGTGAAACTCTGGCATGGCTGGCCGCTTTAGAGCTTGTTAATGCTGGCTTGACTGAGTCTAAGAGAGCCCTCAGAAGCCAAGGCTGTTAGCCGTCAGCGCCCGCTACCCTTTAGATTAGTCCACATCTCTGCCTCCCCAGTGCCTAGTTAGATGAGCTGAATGTCACCGCCTCACAACCACAATGCTTGTTATCTAATCTCCCAAATCTCCCCTCACTTAGTCACTAATTAGTGTTTCTGTCCCGCTTCTCCCTCTTCCCCCTCTCCTCTTTTCCCACCCAAAGGGTACGCCATTAAGTCGCGCAGATTTAAGGGCTGTCAACATCAACCTCTGTGACATGTGCGTGATACTGTCGGCCAATCAGAACAATATCGACGATGCCTCGCTGCAGGATAAGGAGTGCATTCTGGCGTCACTCAATATCAAGTCTATGCAGTTTGATGACAGCATCGGGCTCTTGCAGGCTAACTCCCAAGGTAGGTTACAAGATCCCTTTACACTGTACACTGACACAAGATGGTTCTGCGGGGGAGAGGAGCAGTGGGAGTGAACGAGAGAAGTGAAAAATGAGACAGAGTTGTGGACAGGAGGACATTTTGATCAAGTGCGTAGTAAGAACTTCTGGTTCCCAGCCTTTCTATCCGAGGTTCCTTTAATCAAGTTAAATAAACAATGACGTGGAAGTGGAAGGTGGAAGATAGTGTTTAACCTCCCAAATAATATCCTTAATGATTTGTGTCCACATTATTAGTGGATATGTCACTGATCTGGTGTCTCTGTCGGGCAGGCTAAGTGGAACACATGTTTGATGTGTTCAGACAAGACTCAAGTTCCATCAGGTCTCATCATATTTAACCAGCCAGTTGTAATCACCAGACAGCCTTCTTCATTACAGCACAACCCGGATCTCCATGCTGCATCGATTAATCAGTCCCTCCAGGATCCTGCAGTATTTTTGGGTAATATTTATGGAATGGTTGATTATGTTTTACATGGCAATTTGTGAGAATTTTATCCAGTTTCTCAAAAGACTGCGCATTGCCGATGAAAACATTTGTTGACATGTGGCTTGACTGAATAATTTCATGCTGTAAAAGTGCATTGATTTTTTCTTTTTAAATTGCAAGCCCTCTTTTTTTGCTAGTGAGATGATTGTTTTATGCTGTAAAAGTGGAGTCATTTGTCAACTTTACAAGCCATCACTTTATATAGCAAAATCCTGGAGGGACTAAATCTTACACAAAGATGGACCAACCAATGTCTAATGGAAGGTGCCAAGCATTTCTACATGATTTAGGAGAATGTCAATGCTCCACAATGAATCTGAGGTCCCGGGTCCTCATGGGAGCAGTACTCACGGACATAGAGGCCTGGCCACTATATTCTGACGCTGGTCACTGGATGAAGTCTATTGTTATAAATGAATACATCTTACGTCATCTGTACTCATATCACTGAATACACACACACACACACACACACACACACACACACACTGCTTTGCCATGGTTGATTCCGACAGGTGCTCCCTTCAGAGGACGACTGATGCGTGTCGACACCTGTGTCAGAGGGGGGAGGGAAAACATTTCATCCCCCATAGTAATGAGAGTGGAGGAGATAACAAAGCCAAGTGACTTGGTCTACAGGGAGAAGATGGAGGCCTCTGGGACACCAGGTGGGGCTAGGTGGGATGGGCCGAGCCCAAAATGCCCTGAGAGGGTGAAGAGGAGCATCTGAGGATTCAGTGTCAAAGGCAGCAGATAGATCTGTGAGGATGAGAACAGAGAGCACCTGAGAAACAGAGGGGAGGTGCCTCTGGGGCTAACCATCATGAAACCTGCCTGGTTATAGCGGGCTGAAGCTTGAGAAATTAGAGGATATCCTGTGGATGAGGGAGACATTTCGAGGTCGGAATGGACACAGTCAGTGGTCAGAGTCAGAGTGATTGGGGAAGTCTGGAATAAGAGTAGGTCTCCAGAGATGGTCAGGAGATGGGAAGAGGCGACTGGGTCAAGGGGACAGGTTGACAGGTGGCTGAACATCCCTAGTTGTGGTTTTCATTTGTAGGTAAAGCCAGCAAGAAATGTACACATTTAGCTGGAAGCTACTGTACCTGTGAAAGTGTTCTAATCTGAAAATGGTTTTGTGAGCAATAATGGACTACATTTCTAGCTACAATGTTGAATTATGTCTATTAACTAAAATGAGTGGGGAGAATACATTACAGTCCAGACAGCACAAGCAGTGAATGAGTAGCCCATGATCTTTCAATCATGTTTGACAACAACACAGAATAGAACAAAAAAACAATTTTTTTTTTTTTTTTACTTCTACAGAGAAAGTATCAATGTTTCATTATACCGTGCCAACACTCAGAGAGTGGCAAAAGAGGTTACTGCGTAGGCGTGTTTTGTGTGGGTGGGACCAGTCCGGTCAGCAGGCTGAGTGAATGAGTCTCGGATGTCATTAACCTCCTTTTGACATAGCTGTCCATAGAGAGTGAAGATGGAAAATAAAAACAGAGGATGGAAGGTGGCAGTTTCCTAGCAATAGAAGAAGAAAACTTGCAATGTGTAGTAATAGAAAGTGTCTTTAGCAGCAGTTGAAGAGGAAGAGAAGGTGGCAAGGAGGGAGTGATCATATGGTGGGTCATTTTGAAGTTTAGTTTTTCCTCTGTTTTCACTCAGATGCCTGAAGCCCTTTTCTGTGAGCTTGCTGTGAGTCACTCAACCACGAGGCAGGAGGGGAGGGCCGAGCTGGCGGAGAGGTTAGGGGTCAGTGAGTGTCATCGGATGTTGAGAGGAAGGAGAGCAGGGTCGAAGAGGCAGGATGGAGACTGGGGAGAAAGACTTAGCAGAAGGGAGAGATGATATGATACAAGAGGTGAGAGAATGAGTAGTGGGAGAGAGAACAAAGATTGCCATGGTGCGTTATGATCTGAGTAGGAGCTGAGTGGGTAGGGTTGGAGGAGAGTAAGAAGGAGAGTGACAAAAAGAGACAAAGTAGTGGTCAGAGACCTGGAGGGTGTTGGAGTGAGATTAGTAGACAAACAGCTTCTAGTAAAAATAAGGGCATTGCCTTCCTTGTGAGTGCGACGGGACTAGGAAAGGTTAAAAGAAAGTATTAAAGAATGGAAAGAAAAGGTGGAAAGAACTACTTGTCAAGTTGTCAAGCTCATTGAGGAACTTTCCAAGGGCACATGGTGGACGATAGATGACAACAATGCTAAGCTTGAGTGAAAAGGTGACATTGACAGCATGTCATTCAAAAGAGAAGATAGACAGATGAGGAGGGGGAAGAGAGGAACTCTCCTCTTTGGAGAAATGAGCAACGCTGTGCCAACACTGCGGTGACCAGACACTCTTGGACTATGGGAAAGCAGTCGGATGACAAGAGAGCAGCTGGAGTAGCAGTGTTTTCCCCGGTTATCCATGTCTCCGTCAGGACCAAAATGTCAATCGGCTTAAAGGGCCGCATAGGCTGAGATGAACTTGGCCTTGTTGACAGTTCCACCTGGAGTATAGGCATTTTACATGGTTTGTGCATAGTAATTGAGAACGGTTGAGCTGCAGGGTGGGAAGCGTCTGTAAAATTACCAGGTATAGGAGTGAAGAAGGATAGATAACACACATAGCTGAAAAGCTACACATAGCTCAACATATCTGAAAAAGCCAATCAAGATCCTGCCTTCATGAACCAAGTAACAGAGTAATGTGGAGCCTTCCACTCTTTTTTTCCTTCCTTCCTTGAACAACGCTACACAACATAGGAGACGTTAGTACTAGAGCTAAACACGCACTGATTACCCAAACCGTGGCAATAATTGCACAGCCCCTTGATCCTAGTTGATCTGTCAACAATCCAATGCCAGTTATAAGCAGTCAGCAGTGAACAAATCAAGTAGGTTGCTGAGATGACAGACAACACCTATTAGATGGCCTTAGCTTGCAAATTACATTACTACAACGAGGGACTGACACAAAACATATGCTTCAAGGGTGGAGCGGGATTTCTCTATAGACACAGTAAAAGCACACACAGGCACACGCATTTGGAAAGGATGGCATGAAGCAACATTTTGTTTTGCAAGAAAATCCATTCCTCTCATGTTTGTAAGTAACAAAATTGTCGAAGTTTGCATGCCAAATGTAAATCCAGTCCTCAGATAACCTTTGTGACTGATAGTCAGTGATCTGTGTAGAACTCTTAACTTCTGGTAGCTTGCAGCCCAACTGTTTCTGACAGATTATCCTTTCTTTTGGCAAAACTCATTTTCAGACGTATTCGCTGTACCCATTGTTAGAGACAACTAGTTATGTGTACTGTACGCTTGTTAGCTGGGATGGAGGCAATATTCACAAACTAGTTGTCACTCTACAGTTCGAAATGTGGTGTTATATTCTCTCCTACTACAGATTGTCAAACCCTATAAACAGTTCTAGTAATTGGCATAACAAGTGGGATGATTATTCAGTTCAGCCTTTACTTTGTGATGAATGCTAAACTGTTGGTGTGTCCTCTGTAGCAGAGGGTGGCGAGATATCTTCTGTACTGTAAAGTAGCTCCACACACACGTACTCACCAGTGTCTGGAATTCGCTTTTAAAACTTTGTGACCTGAAAATACATTCCCGTCCTGCATTGTTTTGTCGCGGCTCTGCTGTAGAACTAAATATATGAGGTGGCATTTTGCTTTAGTCAGCACTAAATGATGGATGTCACAACACAGGCCATGCATTATGCATCTAGCATTACTGATTTAAGGTGTTTACTTGTCACTTTGAGGAAATGCAAAAATGTGAAGTCATGTGAATTCATACCCCTGTCACTCGCCCCTTGTATTTCATGGTCGGGAATCGCACCGCTGTTTTTCTGATAAAAGGTTTTCAGGATCCACTTAGACAATTTTATGGTAACAAAATGAAGCACATATAAAATTTATGGAAGCCAGGCAAGTTGATGGAAGGATGTGAATGCTAAATATGTCTCTCAGATGACCCCTAAAAGCACAATATCCATATGGACATTTTAGGAAGCAGTTCGGAATGATACGAAAAGCCCATCTCTGTCTGTCATCACAGCAGCTCATTCTGAGCTGTGTAGTTTTACTAAGTGATAGTCATCTTTGACTGACTGAAAAGACATACAGTAATCTCCATCTCTATACCTGAGATTTATTGGGCGGCAGGTTGCTAAATCGAATCCCAGGCTGCTAGATCGAATCCCAGAGGTGTCAAGGTAACAAAACACTGGTGTTCTGTCCCTGAGCAAGACAGTTAACCACATTTGCTTCCAGGTCATTGCTGAAAATAAAAATGAGTTCTTGACCATACAGTACTTGCCTAGAAAAATAATAGTAAAGCAAATATCAGCATACCTCATGTTATGTATTACAATGTGCTGTAAAATCCTATGGTCCTGGCCCTATAGTGTTGTTTTTATGTGTTAATGAATAAAAATAAACTCAGGGTTGTCTCTCTCTAGTGTTGTTTCGTGTGTTATTCAGTAATAATACTGTATATCGCAGTGTTGTGTGATGTTGTTTGGTGTGTACTGCGTTGCGCTAGGTTTCAATGGTTTTGTGTCCATCTTCACTGTGATTGTGATAGGTTTCACGCCTCCTGGAATGGACCGGTCATCTCCAGACAGCAGTCCAGTACATGGTATGGTACGCCAGGCCTCCGTCACCACCGGCTCCAACATCCCCATCATAACTGAACTAGGTAAAACACACGCACGACAACTGACCCTCAACTGACCATTCACTACTGACTGATCCCAGCAGGCAGAACAGGTCCAAAGGATGTCACAATGATGTCATTTCAACCACTTTTTTGTTGTAGTGATGTCATCTAAACCTGTTACGCCTGTTGGGAAAATACTGTGACACCCTGAATTTATCCTTAAACCATGTTGGATAGACATTCTACTGCATTCTGGCTCGAATGTTGTTGGGGAATGTTTGCGGTCAATGTTGATTGTAGCTGATTTTTCATTTTCTCTGGCTGCAAGAACTCATTCTAGCGATATGTTGATGATACAAATGAACGATTAGCAAGATTTGTATGGCTGCACATACAAAACTGAGCTTTTGTTGTCATTTTAAATGTCACCTCGTTGTGCCAGCTCTAGCTGGATCGTCAAGCGGGCTTCTTCATGAAGCCCAAACAGTCGCTTGTTCTGTGTACCATGTTGTCCATTAACAGCCCAGTGGAGAGAGAGAAAGAGAGGGAGGGAGTAAAAGAGACTAAAAAGAGTGAGAGAGGAAGCAAAAAAAGTGCCACACTAGCAAAATGGCCCATTTAATGATAAGAATGGTGTTGGCTGTATTCCCCAGTACTCCCTGTGGTCCACAGGACTCATGAAAGTTTTACATCTCTGAGGGCTTCTAAAGTACCAAAGAACAGGGCCACTGGAGCCACTGTCTCCCCCCTGACTAAAGCACTAAAGACCAGTCGGACTGCATCTCCCTTCGGACTAAAGCACTAGAGACTGGCCATTCTGGCTCTATCTCTCCCCTCTGACCCAATTAAGGCAGAGGGGAGAGTGAGGCACGTGGTGGCTAGGAAATGGATGAAGATACAGACAGGGACAGAGACACAGGCAGGGACACAGACAGGGACAGAGAGACAGGCAGGGACAGACAGGGTCGGAGACAGACAAAGATAGAGACACAGACAGGCACCGAGACACAGACAGGCACAGAGACACAGACAGGCACAGAGACGGACAGGCACAGAGACACAGACAGGGACAGGAAGCTGCATCCATATTTACTCAGCTCCCTCTTTTCACACTCTTGAGAACTACGTAATCAACGAAACATGTGTAGCTGTTTCTTTTTCTTGCTTCTCTTGCTTTATTTGGTTGGATTTCAGTTAGTTCCACAGGTACACTTGATGTAGAACAATTTCAGTTATGTTTGAATCTGAATAATTTTGTCTTTGTTGGATTTAGAATAATTTCCCCACTTCTGTCAGGCCCTGGTTATTATGTAGTACTAACATCACTACGATTGTCCTTCTCCCTAGAGAATAGAAAGAATAAAGCAAGGCTTTATCAGTGTCTGTGGAACTATATGCTGTAATTGTAGTGTCAACGTTGCCAGTTTATAGCGCCATAGACAAGAGGAAAGTAAAATGGAAATGTTAAGGAGCAGGCTGAATTTCAATTTGATGGAGTCACGTAAAGTTGGTTCATGTATACAATATTGTGTCTGTATATGTAAACCGATCGTGTCTTTAAATCTGTTCAAATTGGCAATTCATGTTTAGGTGGAATGGTTCAGTCGGATCAGGGCTGTATACTTTAATCTCTGGTGCTGTAGTTGCATGTCGTGGTCAACCATGGCTACCTTTATAGAGTAGCTACAGTCAGTGTCTAATCCTGTGGTTGACATGATGACTGGTCTGAGACAGAACTGCCTTTCTATTTCTCTTCTCGCTGCTTCAATAACAACCCTATCTCTCCCCTCTCTGCTCTCCACACCGTCTTACCATCGTTAGCTAAACCTGGCAAAATACTGCCTTTGGTTTCATTCAGTCAGGAAAAAAACAGTGGAATCAACATACAAATGATAACAGAGCTGGGTAAGCCAGGCTTTTGTCCTCCGTTCGCTGCCGTACGATTTCATGTTCTTCAGTCTTTGCCACTCTCTCAATCTATTCTGTCTTTCTCTCTATTCTCTCCTTTTTTCCTTCTCGCTCTCCTCTCTTTCTTTGTCGCTCACTTCTTCATCAGCTTGTCTTGGTGTATCTGGCTACAGCCAAGACCCTCGCTGGCTGCTCCCATGGCTTCACTTTAACACATTTTTATTTGTTATTCTCTTATTCACTGTTTTGGTTTAAAATTAAGTGTCTTGTTTTGGCCTTTTTTTTGTTTGTTTTAAGATTTTTTCCTGTGATGTTGTTTTTTTTTTTTGCGTTTTGTTTTTCTCAGAGCATCACTACGGCACTTTAATCATTGCTCGGTCTGTCCTTGTGGCTGTTTTCATAGCACACAACCCTTTCCACCAGTCCCTCTCTCTCTCTTTGGCCCGGGTCTGTTTGCAGCGTCAGCCTGTCTGTTTGACTGACATGTCTGTTCCACAGCCGCACAGAGGAAGACTGGGAAGAAATCAAATTTTTTTTCTTAACTAGAAACTACAGATCAAACCTTCCCTTTAAGCTGTTTATTTTTATATTTTTGTTTTATTCCTTTTTCTTTTTTCCCCCAAGTTGCTGAGGAGTCAAAGAAAGTCTTGTGTTGTGTGAAGCATTTTTCAAATAGAGAGTTGGATCTCAGCCCCTTGTCCACTAGTAAGCGAATCCTCACATCTGAGGCTAAAGACAGATTATTCCACTAGGGAGTCTTCTTTACAAATGCTCTTAAATATTTTTTATTTTGTTTTGTCATTTTACTTTGAGTAACAGTTTCTGTAGAATATAGTTTATATATATTTTATATATATACAGCCTACACACACACACACACACACACACACACACACACAAACAAACACACACACCTTAACCCTTTATGATTTAAACGTCTTAATCCTTAGTACATTTCGGAATGTCGTATTACTTAGGTCTGTAAATGCCGGAAGTAGCTATGTGAATTTACCACAGAGCTCATTATTATTAATGGTGTTTTAAATAATCATTTGAGTTTCAGGAAAAGGTAAATACTTAAGTATCTCAATAGATGACAATGTGATCACACATTTTCTTATCTGAGATATGGTTGAAGTTCCAGAATGCATGTTACCTTATGTGCATGAATTTCTCACCTCAACATGCACAATATAGTCTTATATATAAAACTCCAATCTGGTGGTCTGAGGTGTGTTTCATACATCTCAATTTAATCCATGTCCTAAATGCAATACCAACTGCATTGTTCATGTAGTGGATGCAGTGTATCTACCGTGAATGCCAAACCCATAATGCTTTGGTTCAAACACCACCATCTATTCTACACGTACATACCTGAGACCTGGGAAAATATGTCCCATTGAGGCAAAAGACAATGCGTAAAAGGACCCAGAAGTGTCTTCCTCTTACGTGATGAATAATTGTGTTTGTGTCATGGCCTAAGACTGGCTGTTAACAAGAAACACCAAAACACTCTAAAATCATATGACACTGCACAGTTTACCTCTGTTATCTAAAATTCTGGTCCTCAGGTATGTGTGTGTGTGTGTGTGTGTGTGTGTGTGTGTGTGTGTGTGTGTGTGTGTGTGTGTGTGTGTGTGTGTGTGTGTGTGTGTGTGTG
>JACXGI010020103.1:0-11505 GCA_016801175.1 Esox masquinongy | reverse complement strand
TTTTTATATCATATTTATAATACAAACGATGTATTACGGTTCAATACATCATATGTAGTGATGTACACCCTTGTAATCTCTATAGTCTTTACACATTAGCCTTTCTAAGATGCATGGTCAATGTCGTTGTCTGGTGAAAAGTTTTCTTCCTGCAGGCTGTGGTTCCCATAGCAACCCAAACTATACACGGAACGCTTCAGGAAGGTGGCTACATAAAATATACATTGAAACCGGACGATTATGGCGATTCGATTTTCATTAATATTTATGCAAATGAGCACAGAACGCTCCATCCGCGGATCCGCGGATTGAGACTCGGAAGGGTTAAAGGCTTGTCTTTCAATTGTAATGTCTTATACTTTGATTACATATATCTTTGTTTTGTTTGTTTCATTGAATTATTAATTAAAGTCACTCGTGCGTTTGCATCCTTGGCTTTGGAGTGCTGCCTGTGTGTCACACCCTGAATATAAGTGATCGGATTGGCCCCAGGCAGTAGGGAATGAATGGGTACTAGGTTTCGCTATATGTCAATTGAAACTGAGAAAATAATTCTGTATCAATATATTTTCTAGTAACCAGGTTTGAGAAATGTTTAAATTGTTCTAAATTGTAAGAGAGATGCACAGACCCTAGAGCCCTGATCGGGGGGGGGGGGGGCTGTGTAAATTGGGTTTTAGGTGTGTTTAAATATTCTTCAAAATCCTTGAAGAAACTGATTTACTGGTGACATTATCAAAATATTAATTCCAATTCGGCTACTAGTGAATACATAGTGTTTCTTTAGTTCTGTGTTCAGTGCTGATGGGAAAGAGATTCTAAACAGAAGACAATTATTACACATTGTCAAATGATTAGTAACAGTAAACATTTAGTGAACTCTTACTTCAGGACTATCTGTTAGATGTCAACAATTTCAGTTGAGGCTATTTGTTTAAAGTAGAGATTATTATAAGGGACCATTGTAACTTGCTATAAGAGTGGCTCTAGTACAGATGAGTTGAAAAGTACAGACAGATAGGAATTAGATCTGAATTCTTAATTTCCTTGTGTAAAAATGTAACATATTTAGAAATCAAGATTAGGTCAATCATTTTTAATCAAGACGCTCTCACCCTGCTTCAGGGCCAGCTCTGGGGAGATAGGACATAAAGTGGGGGGTGGGGTGATGATCTATGACAGGATTACAGTGTCTTTGATGTGTTAGTTCAAATACGAAGAGGTTTGGAGAAATTCACACTAGGCATCATCTTAGATAAATTAGGTTAAATAACAGTTTGTTAGTTTAGCTCAAGATGATGGAAAATGTTATGATTTGCAATAAGGTACTTAATCATTTATGTGAAACAAAGGTGAATTCGATTGTAGTTTTGAGACATAAAAATCACATGTAATCACTTGAAAGCGATTCAGCGACAAAGACTGACATTGTTTAAAAGCCCAGAGATTGAGATCTGCTTAAAGGACATGGTTGGTATGGATCATCGGACCTTATGCGGAGGAGACTACTAGATTCTATTAAGACTCAGGACAACTGTGAGGTGGGCTGAGATAAGAACCTAGTACTATGGATCTGACGCACACAGACTGTCCCACAGCTGCAAGAGGATTTTACTCCCAGGGTGCAGCGAGTATCCAGCAATGCCTGTTCCTGACAGCTGGACTAATTCTAGTCCTGATGATTCTGAAATAAAAACAGTAGACTGAACATAAAAACAGTAGACTCAGCATTAATAAATTAATAAAAATATGTGAAGTGCAAGATCTGTCCAGTTGAGGGTTGTGTGTGTATGTGGGGAGGGGGTTACAGATTTGTCCAGTGGTCCTCTGACCATGTGTTAATCTGTTAAAACCATCAGTGTAACTGTTCTTTGTTCTATAGGCATGTGGCCAGCTGTCTTGAAGGGTTCATTTACCACACCCCTTTAGCCCCTTGGGGGTAGGAGGGGCAATTTGTCTACTTGGGTAAACAATTAGGAAGGGAACATGTATTGTTGACAATACTGCTGTGGTGCATCTCACCACACCCTTTTGTTGTATAAGTACTGATGATTATCTGAGTTACCTCAGAGATGTCTCATGGTTTACCTTTTAACTATGATTTCCTCTCTCCTTGCACGTAAAAAAAAACTGCTAGAGAATTTTGTCTCTGTGGTGTCTATCTTTGGTTACGTGACCCTGGATTTTGCTCTCGATTTCTTTTTTTGCGGTTGCAAGTTTTTGACACATATTTCACAGTGCGCGGGTTTAAGAGAGGAAATGCATCTCCATTGATCAAGCAGACTGGGCAACATCAACAGCTCCAGTTCATTTACACTGTAGGCTTGTTACATTAATAAGTAGACATGCTATTGTGTATTGAACTTAATTTGGGTTTCTGCGAGTAAAAACTATACCCCCAATTGTGCTTTCTAATACAAATTGCTTGTTGTTTATTTGTTACTCTATGCATACTATGAAGTTGCTTTAGCAAATTCCATATATAAGACGTGTCGACTGTATTCACAGAACAATCATCTCATGCACCTATGTTAAATATCTAACAGGCTAAGATGAAGCTGGCTAGAAAGCTGATACATACAAATGACAGCCTGTTATAATTTAGCTAGTTAGCTGTGGAACAGAACTAACCAAAAATCAAAATGTAAACATAGCTATGCAGTATGGCCAGTATGCGTTAATTTAATTTATAATATTTTAAGAGGCACAGCAGACAACATTTGCCAAGTAAATCTGTGGTAAAACAGCTTACAAAACATGGGCATATATTGAGTCTTGAAATAACAGTGCTTGAAATAACAGTGAAATAACAGTGCTTTAACATCTTCAAATGTTACACTCAAACTCATTATTAATGTTACATTCACAAACACACGGTTATTCTTACAGTATACCTGGAGATCTATGATTGAGACTTTCCTACAGGTAACACAGTTCTTCAAGAACTGTCTTCAAGAAAAAGGCTACAAAGTGGCTTCCATAATAATAATTTCCAACACTTATGTATTTAACCAGGAAAGGCTCATTGAGATTAAAAATCTGTTTTTAAGGAGCATCCTTGCCGAGATAGGCAGCAGCACATTTAAGCGTTAAGAATAACAAATAGACAACATAAAACAAATATAAGCAGTCATAATTAAAGAAAACATTACATTGGAAGAACCTTAAGAGCAGAAAAAAATCTGTATAGTAATTACATTTGCAGCAAACCTTATTGAACTTGTTACTAGGGGACTGTAACAAAAGGGACTGTCCATTCGACAAAGTTCAATGATAATGGATCATTCTGCCCACCCCTTCCTCATCAATACTGTTAGAAATATACTATACATAATAATATTGGAAACAAAGTTCCTCCTGCTGCTGAATTTTTCCACAGCCATGGAGCCAAAGCCACATGTGATAAAAGTTATTTTAAAAGGGTACAATGGAAGTGGAAACCTAAAACAGGGGGTCAATGTAAAAATAATACTGTTTCTCTGTTCACATGAACAGTATGCCACAATTTATAGTCATTTTGAGTAGTTGAATGACTTGTCATAACACAGGAACAGATGTCTGAACAGATTTGCTGTCCATCAAAATTAGTCCACACCTTGACAGGGTGATGAATCAGGACACAACTCATAATCCTAAATCAAAGTATGCATTCATACAATCCCTCTCTGAAGGTAGTAATACAGACCATTTGAAAAGGGGGGCTCAGGGCAACACATTTGTTTTTGCCATTTTGTTGCAAATCTAGCCCTCGCTTCTTCACATACGAGAGCATCTTCACCTGACTGATGGAGGGCAGCTTGTCCAGCAGCATCTCAAATACAGGAAGGTATCTGATGGAGAATTTGCTGGGGTTGCCTACACATAGCAATGGCGTCCCAATTTAGCTGTCCCACTCATCTCTGATTGAGAGTTTGAATACCAAATAGATGCACAATGTCTGGTATGGAGCAAATAATAAAATAGTAAAGAAGTGGTATTTTTCCCCTCCCAAAATAACTAAAGTTATTTCAGTTCATACTGTAGATCACCAACCTCCTTAAAGAAACTTGTGGCATTGGGAAAGAATATGAATAAATATAAATGTAATAGATGTTAACTCTACCATGCTGCTTGTATATCACTTTTGACTTTAACTATTGGGCTAGACATAGAGGTGGTTGAGAGAGCACAAATCCAATTTGGCCATTTCTTCTCCAAGGTGTGTTCCTGCATCCTCTTAATGTATAAAAAGATGTGTTTAAGCAGTGACAGGAGGGACTTCCTATTATATTGCAAAATGAATGCAAGGAAGTGTACAAGTACAGTTTGTTTTGGAAAAAGGGTGAAGAATTGGGACAACTAACACATTAATATTACTTAATATTATGCTGCCTATGATAAACTAGACACAATCCACAATGATTCTGGCACCTCCACTTCCTACCTATCCAAGTAATTGTAGGTTTAACTAATAGGGAGTATCTAGGCCACTTGTATCATCTGTTATAGATAAACTCAGTGAGGATGAGATACATGTGGCATGTGAACATTACTTCCACTGCTGTCTATCACCACTCTCCTCCACTCCAACCACCTGTTTAGGTCATCTGGACCTCCTAAACAGACAGACAATAGAACCCTAAACAGTTATTCAACTGTTCCAACTGTTACAAGGCACAAAACAATTTACCATAGCTTTTTCCTGGTGTCCTCCTTGTTATAAAGGTAGCTAGCTCAGCTAGCCAGTGTCATTGGGCTGGTTGGCTAGCTACTAACTATTGAACATTTTCTTATCCGAAATGTAAAAATGTTCACATATAAACAATTATTAGGCAAATATATTCGGGCAAGGTTGTTTAGTCAACATACTGTTGCGTTTATTTCATGTGCGTCCACTCAAACATAGTTCCATGCACGATAGCATGCCTACCTATTAATGTAGCAAGCCTACAACGTAAACGGACTGGAGCTGTTGATGTTGCCCAGTCTGGTTGACCAATGGAGATGCATTTCCTCTCTTAAACCCGCCCACTGTGAAATTTGTGTCAAAAACTCGCAACCGCAAAAAAAGAAAATGAAAGCAAAATCCAGGGTAACGTAACCAAAGATGGAAAAAAACTGCAGCCAAAAACAAATTTGTTTTAACCCAATCACGTTATCAAGAAAAAAATATTCCCTCTTAAAGAAAAAAAATATTCCCTCTTTAAAGAATGCATTCATTCATTGAAAATTGAAAAATTTGCATTCATTTTCAATCAATTTGTTTTCGCATTTCAAATGATTTAATTTGCAATATATATATATTTGATCTCAATACTTTTTAGTTGATGTTTTTCTTTCAATATTAATTATTTTGTTTGCAATACTAATTCTTTTGTTTGTTCTTATTGAAACAAAAGTAACTCCAGACTAAAGGGTTCTATTCGATGGAATTGCAATCACAACAAGTCAATCTGACCCATTTCAAATAAAAAGAAAAATGATACAAGGTTAACATTGTTCAACGTGAAACTTTATGGCCTTCGCTTATTTTCTGTGAAGAACATGTAAAAGAAAAGAAAATATTTGAGTACACATGCTACAGTGCCCCTACACATTCATGTCCTTTCAAATTTGACCTGCATACACACACTGTACAGCCTGGGACAGGAACTTCTCAAGAAATAGAAATAAGACAGAGCTCCCACCTGAGCTTCTAACTGTAAAGAACAGGCGAGTCCATTCTTCCAACTTTGTGTTTACAGCCAACACTGCCCTGTTATCTTTCATACCCAAAATATGTAAAAATTTGATGCTCATGAGCAATCTACATAGGGATGGAAGGATCAGTGGCTGGGAGGACCGTAAGCAAGAGTTCATACTTGATTATAATGCCAACTTGGACAAGATGCTATCCTGTTACAGCTGCCAAAGAAGAACTTTATGGTGGCCACTCGTGATCTTATTTAATATCCTGTATGTCTCAGTCTACAACACGTTTGCAATCTGGATGGCAAAAAACCCAGACTGGAACCAAAGGAAGCTCCAAAGAAGACGTCTTATTCTAGAGGAGCTAGGCAAGGGACTGGTGACACTGCACATTGTCATGGATTTCTTGATGTATTTCTGATGTTTTTTTAATTCTACAAGTGTATAAAGGAATTACTGGTTTAAGTATAGGGTTCATGAAATGGTACTGAGTTCCCATGTTAGATAAGAAAAGGATTGTTGGAAAGGGGCATCTGCATCTGGTCTCTGGTATTTTTTTATGATTTTCGAATGAAACCCTCAGTGTTTCTGTTCTTTGTCCAGATGTTATGTGTCCCTTCTGAGTTGAAAAGGTTACCTACAGTGTCCTTAATTCCCTGGGATAAGGTGGGGGGACAGCCTGCCCTTTTTTGGTAAAACCTAGGTATAGATGGAACAAAGGGATCATGTATTGTTGACACAGGACAGTTGTGCAGTATCTTACCACACCCCTTTTGCTGTATAAGTACTGATGTTTGTTCTGTGTTACTTTAGAGACGCTAATTGTGCCAAGAGAACTTTGTCTTTGTACCTACTTCCAATAAGAGTTGTAATCGATGGAATTACCATCATAACATGCAAAGCAGACACCATGTTCCCAGGTGCCCAGCTTCTGTAGCCAATAGTGAAGGGGATGGTGAAGGCTCCTGCTGTCCCACCTACATGACCAACACAACAACAACCTACAGTGCCTGAAGTGTCCTGTTGTTGTTGTTGTTTGCGTGTGTTTGTGTTTGGAGAAGTGGTGGAAAAATTCCTGAATTAATGAAGTATTTTCATTATTCTAGATTGCAGCTGGTGGCAACAAGAGGAAGCACTGCAAAGCGTGTGGACTCACAAAGGACTCAACGACACACCGCATGCAGCAACGGCAAATATACATCTGTAGTACACATACTCTCAAATTCTGCGCATGATGTGTTGTGTTAGACAGGCATGCCCATGCGTACACACAATTGTATCCCATGTTATTTCAGAAATATTTGAGAGATTCATTTTTTATGTACTGTATTTCATAGACAGTGACTAAAACAGTGTACATTTCGTTCATGTTTTGTACCTCAACCCTGGTCAAAAAGGCGCAGCAGCGCATGTCTTCCCAGATCCTTGTGAACTTCTACCGCTGCACAATCAAGAGAATTTTGACAAACTGTGCCACAGTGTGGTTTTGCGGATGCTCCGTGGCCGACCGGAAGGCCCTACAATGGGTGGTGAAAACCACCCAGCACATCACTGGTGCCCAGCTCCCAGCCATCGTGGACCTTCAGAGCAAGCAGTGTCTCCGCAGGGCACGTGGCATCATCAGAGACTCTTCACACCCATGCCACAAACTGTTTGCCCACCTACCATCAGGCAGGCGGTACAGATCTCTTCGTTCCTGCACCAGCAGGCTCAGAAACAGCTTCTTCCCATCTACTGTAACCCTGCTGAACTCTGTGACCCATCCCATCACTAACCATACCCACCCGCCCACCGCTTAGGGGACCTTGTTGCACTACTCCCTTGTCTACCTCGGGAACTTCATTGCTGCTATCCCTCAATTTCAGTTGCACATGCCACCTTGCACCCTCAATTTGCCTGCACTGCACATTTGAATTGCCATTGTACTTGCTTTTCTTTTTTTTCCGGATGTTACATGCACGTCTACTTCGGGAACCTCATTGCTGCTATCCCTTCATTTCAGTTGCACATTTTTCATCACTGTTTTTGCTTTACGGCTTTGATTATAATAAGATAAGGTGAAAATCAATTGAGAATTCAGTTCAAAAAAACAAACTTCAATGAAAACATTGTTAGATTTCAATTTTCCTGGATAAGCATGATTCAGGACAGCTGAGTCTCTATTATAGTGGACTTTTTACATGAATGATAACTTTATCAAAAAAAACGAATGACACTTCCATTGTCAAATGTGATCTAGCAGAGATTAATTTTAAATACTTATCATATATGTTCTCTAAGTTGCTTGGAATTGAGATGAAGACAATATACAATATGTTAAGGTGTTTTTTATGTACATTTTTATTTCTGTATTTCTTTTAAAATCAAGAAATAACACTGTCCACAAAATTCTGTACATTGGCCTTTTTTTCTCCTCTACCAACTCTACGCAACGTATAATCTGACTGTCTTGAGCAAGTTAAACATGTCCATGTTCGACCTCTAAATGCGGCCCCTTTAACATGCAGTCTTTAACAAACAAAACTCTATTATTACAAGAGTTTATCAAAGACAATAACTTCCTTGAGAGAAACATGGCACAGAAAGGTGATTGTTACATTCTGAATGAAACATCCACCTGGCTATGACTATCTGGAAAAGGCCCATGCCCATGGCAGGTGTGGTGGTCTGGCTGTTTACCATAGATTGTTTTGAGCTGACAATGTTGCCTGTCCCACCGGGCTTATCATTTGAGTGCACTGCTTTTAAACTGAAGCCTTTCTGGAGCCTTTTCACGGTAATACCTATCAGAGTCCGAACTAAACATGGCGAAGCTGTGTTTAGCAGTTATGCTGCACACAACTGGAATAAACTACCAGAAGATCTTAGACGTGCCCCAAACATATCAATTTTTAAATCCAGGTTAAAAACACATCTTTTCACGCGCCTATGACTTCACCACACTGTTAGCCTTACAGCTTTTATAGCTTCCTCCTGGAATCTACTACGGAATCTACCAGTTATGTTTTTATTTTGTTTTTATTTCTATTTTCTTACTCTATATTTTATTATGATGATGTTTTATTGTTTTTATTATTTGTTTTAATTCTATTGTATTGTATTTTTCTATTTCTCTTTTTCTTTGTAAAGCACATTGAATTGCTCCTATGTATGAATTGTGCTATATTAATAAACTTGCTTGCTTTCACCCTCCTAAATCAAATGCAGCCTTATTTATAACTGTGTTGTCTGAGCTAGTCACATTTCTGTGTCCTATTCTATCCAATGCTGTTGTCTTTGGTGATTCACACTGATTCAAAAAAATGTTTCTTTGCCCCTGACTTCCTGAACCTGCTGGACTGTCTTAACCTGATAGAGCATGTCAACGTCACCATACATAATCGTGGACATACACTTTACCTCATCATCGCTGGTGAAGTCCAGTACCTGGATGTACGAGTTAGGTGTTTCTAACCATAGGTTTGTGACCCTGTCAGTAATTATTCCTGCACTTCAGCTCCACCCTAAGCCGACTGTTATATTTAGAAACATCAAGTCTCTTGACACGTCTGTCTTCCAGGAGTCAGTACAGCCTGCCCTACTATCTGACAGTGACAAGTCGACTGACAGTGAGATGGTTGACCTATGTAACAGCACATTAAGTAAAACCTTAAACATTCTGGCCCCTGTAAAATCATGTCAAGTGACTTTGCTCTGTTGACACCTACTATTGTGTTGGAAGTCATTAACCCATGTGTGGTGTTCAGAAAAGTGGTTGCTGACATACGCTTTCACATCCGGTGGCATTGCTACCATATTCGATTGGCTGTAACGGACAAATGGTTTCGCAGATTAACAAGAAACCAGTTAAGCATAGTTCAGCCGGCCCACAATAGAAAGTGTTGCCATCTCGAGATTCGAACCCAGGTCACCCACATGAAAGTCTGTGTCATTAACCACTACACCAGTCAGTATAGCCTTTTGTCTCTATCCAGAACAAATCCTCCTTTGCCACTGGCCATTTTAATAGTTAATTGGCCATTCGTGAATGACACTGATACAGTTAAACTGACTAACGTTTCTTACTAAGTTTACCTCCACCACAAATAGCGTCTATGTATGGTGTTTGCCACTGGCCGTTTTAACAGCATATTAGCCAGTAATAAGATTTACTGGTATCTACTAACTTACTGGAATAGTCATAAGGGTGGTCACAATTAGCACTTGCTCGCTGTGCATTGTGGGATTGTAGACGTGCTGTTACCTACCTGGCTACCTGCCAAACTTTTTCAAATTTACTCTATATAAACTAATTGGTTAAATTCTACTTTAAGAGTTTACCAACACAATATTTTTATCTGTTGACTTTTCTACACCAGGACTCTATTTGGACATCATTAACGGAACTACTCTCCCCTGAATACCTGAAGCTAAGTACCATTATTATGCCTTATCACGGTAATTGTTGTAGCTACAACACGGAGAAGAAATATCGTCTTCAGGTAAAGATAGCAGAGTTAGAGGCTCTGCTTCAGACGCAAATGTCAGGCAAGGATTATGTTAATATAGAAATGGAAAAAAACTGTGTCTGTACCACCAGGAAGAAACAATAGTGTTGTCAGCTCCTGCAGCAGGGCAAGAACTTTCTCTTGGTCACAGGGAAGAAATGCCGTTGACCAGTTAAACCTGTGTCGCTGCTAGAGCCGACTGCGATTTTCAACAGGTTTTCCCCACTGGAGTCGGAGTCAAGGCCCGAGCTGTCTTCGGAGGGGAATGCTCGGCAGGCATTTTCTACCGGTGGCCCGGAAAAACTGAAAATTTTAGTCATCAGCGATTCCATTACCCGCAGTATTAGACTGAAGAATCAGCCGGCTATCATACACTGTTTACCACCGATGTACCCGCAAATCTGGGGTTGGTGCTAACGAAGTCTAAAACTGGCAAGTATAGAGAGTACAGAGATATTGTTATTCACGTTGGCACCAACGACGTTAAGATGAAACAGTCAGAGGTTACGAAGCAGAACATAGCATCAGCATGTAAACTAGCTAGAAAGATGTGTCGGCGTCAAGAAATTGTCTCTGACCCCCTCCCAGCTAAGGGTACTGACGAGCTCTACAGCAGACTTGCGCAACTCAATCGCTGGCTGAAAACGTTCTGCCCGTCGCAGTGGGTAGAGTTTGTAGATAACTGGCTCTCTTTTTGGGTCTCTCCCAGAAATAGTGCCAGGCCTGATCTGCTGAGGATCGACAGACTCCATCCTAGCTGGAGTGGTGCTCTTCTTTTATCTAGGAACATTGACAGGAGTCTCACTCCTATAGCCTCACCATGAGATAGGGTGCAGGTCAGGCCACAGGCTTTTAGCCAGCCTGCTAGCATAGTGGTGTTGGTCGATAGCATAGCCAGAGTAGTTGGTACAGTTTTACCTTTTGCCACTGTGACTCGTTCCAGGCTGAGAAAAGTTAAACAAGGTAGTGCTAACAATAGCAATCTTATTAAGATGAAGCCTTCCTCCACCTCGGTCACAAATAAAAATGACTGTATCACCGCACATCTCAAAAGGAGACTCCTAAATGTTAGATCCCTTGCTGCAAAGGCAGTTGCAGTAAATGAATTAATCTCTGATCATAAACTAGATGTTATTGGCTTGTGTGAAACGTGGCTAAAGCCTGATGAATTTACTGCCCTAAATGAGGCCTCTCCTCCTGGCTATACTAGTGATCATATCCCCCGTGCATCCCGAAAAGGAGGGGGTGTTGCTAATATTTATGACAGTAAATATAAATTTACTCTCAAACACATCACTGGTTTTCATTCTTTTGAAGTTTTACTAATGAAAGTTAACCAGGCTGATAAATC
>JACXGI010020102.1:0-11446 GCA_016801175.1 Esox masquinongy | reverse complement strand
TGTGTGTGTGTGTGTGTGTGTGTATTTGTGTGTGTGTATTTGTGTGTGTGTGCGCACGCGTGCCAGTCAGACATAACCTGAATTACATTCTCCCCCTACTACAACAACACAGCGCGAAAAGTTTGGTCTCACACCCCAAAAAAAGTTCCTCCCTGCAATCCTTCTTTACACGCACCGTGTTTGATTTCCGGCGATGTAAGATCAAATTGAGCCGCAAGTGAGCTCCCCTTCTGTCTTTCATGGTGCTTGAACATCACGGCATGAAGAAACAAAGAGAAGAAGGCGAAGAGAAAAGAGAGAGATGGAGTGAAAGAGGGAAATGTGGCACACACTGCCACTCAGCACAACCCATCCCCAAACAACTGCGCCTCTCCTCTTGCCACTACAAATACATTAGGAATCAATTATTTATGGAACAGAGTCAGGGACTCTTTAATCTTTTCCTTTTATCCAATTAAATTGTCTAACCATTCTCAGCCTCCCCTGCTCACTGGGAACAGCCTCCTCTTCTGAGTTTAGAAAGATACTTCCCTTTCTTCAATTCTCTTTTTTTCTTCTTCTTCGATGTAACTGAGAAAAGACACAGCTTCTAAGGGTTGGAATAAAAAGAAAAGGGGGGGGGGGTGAAGTTTAAATGAACCCCCTCCCTCCTCCCCTCCCCTGTTCTCTCCTGTCCCGTTTCTATTGCATCGCTTATAGAACAGAACTATTTGAAGTAGTGATATTAAAGTGATATTAAAACTGTGCTTCCCGCTCCATTCTCAGAGACACACTAGGGAGCGTTGGTTCGTCTTTCATGCCTCCTTTATACTGCTTTCTACCCCGACTATAATAGTTGGAAAGTATTTGGGATCATCTCCACCACCAGGGACAGAGCACCGTCATGTCTGTCTGATTGCTGCTGTGTATTATTGAACAAGCTGTTTGAAGCAGCGTCTCGGCACGGAACAAACGCTTCTTATTTCCTCGGCCGGCGGTTTGGATCAAAACTGTTGATGTGAAGTGGTTGTCGAACGCTCTCCACTGCATTATGCTTTTCATGTTCAGACCCCAGTTACACCCACCACAAGGCCAAACCTCTCGGGCATCTCGTTTGCTTTGGCCAGGCTTTTTAAAAATTAACTCCTAATGAAAGAGAGTTGCTAATCTATTAAGGTGCCATGGCCCTGCCACGTCTTTAATTGAGTGCTGAATTAAGGCAGCACCTTCTCTTATGTTGTTTAAGCACGCCCCCCCCCCCCACCCCCGCTTCACTTGAGCCAATCAATCGTCGTTAGAGACGACATTACTCAGCTTCTTCCACGGGATGTTTTGAGGACACAACATTACTTTGCATTGTCACATCCAAACAGCACAATACCCTCCCAAGTAATGCAGAACAAAGTCTTAACTATGCACAGAAGAATGGCCCGGCCCATATGGACCTGCTACGCTGTAGGGGTGGCTTTGGTATTCTAGCAGGTATCCAGAGGACAGCGTTGTGACATGGCACACCGCCGGCAATAGCAAAAAGACGTTGTCACTGGCATGTGGTCAAATTCTCTGATGTGGTTTGTCGAGTCGGATTTCTCTGAATATTCTTTAGAAATTGTCCTTTTTAGGTTTCAGAAAAGTGGCTGCCAAATCCAACCTCCTATTTGATTACGCTGATAGCATAGCTAGCATATAGAGAGTGCGGTTCTGATAAAAGTTGTTTCCAGCTAAAATGCATAATCCAACTTCTCCCTCAACACATTGTGGAGTAGACATCCAAACAAAAGCCTAAATGTGGGCATTTTCTCATGAGGGACAATAAGGAGGTATATACAGTATTGCCCCCCCCCCCATGTCTTTTCATGACTATTTCTGTTGTTTGGGTCAAGGTCCGTCAACTGCTTTACCACATGCATACTACTGTTAATGGTTGGTTTGTTATTCGCTGATGGAACGTTGTTCTACAGTCTGATCAGTCAGCCGTGACCTCATTACAGCCAGTTCTGTTTTCAAACATTTTTCCGGAAGGCCATGACCTATTTCCTGTACAGTAAATTCCTGAATATTCCTCCTTGACATGTTATGCAAGGCGTGATTAGAAGGCTGCGTATTTGCATAAGAGCGTGTATATTTAGGATGCTTTGGGGAAATGATGACGCAACCCAGACGGAGTATGTTGATGCGTGCGCCCGCATCCCATCATCCCCCTCTCCGTGAGATGGCATGTTGTCAACCCCCCCCCATCACTGCCCTCTACCCCGGTTCTCCCTCTCCTCTGAGAAATGTCAGGCATGTCCAGGGGGGGGCCTTGTGGGGATCCTTATAGAGTCACTCTCAGACACACGCACACTACGTTGCCCACATACCACCCTATTCTCTGTGTTGTACTACTTTAGACCGGTGCCCTAGCACCCTAGTTCCTGTTTAGTGCACTACTTTTGCTTAAGGAAATCGGCCGCTATGTGCGTTCCAATCAATCTCACTGGAGCGTCTCCTTTCAGGCAAACACGACAGATTGTCAGCAAGGTCGTCGTTGTAGATGGTAATAGACGTTTCCAGACAGCGGAGTATGTTTTATTTGGAAAGAATACAATGCATACTCATTAAAGAGTACGATTATGGTGTGTGTGTGTGTGTGTGTGTGTGTGTGTGTGTGTGTGTGTGTGTGTGTGTGTCATGTAGCTATTCGTCTTTGGTCTGTGTGTGTGTGTGACAATTTGTGCGCAGCGTCTCACACACACACAAATAGGTCCCGAGGGCCTTAGCGATCACAAACCACCAAAAGGAAAATCATTTCTGAAAGGTTTCCTTCTGGCTATTTAAAGTGGGAACCCTATGGGACACATTGGGCTCTCTCTTCTTCACTCAATGAAGATGACATATGATCTGAAGACTCTCTCTCTTCCTGGTCCTCTTTCTTTTTCTCTGTTTTTCTCCCTCTCTCTTTCTCCCTCATCTGTCTTTCTTTCTGTCTCTCCCTATCTCTCCATCTGTCTTTCCATCTCTCTCTCTCTCTCTCTCTCTCTCTCTCTCCCCCCGTCTCGTTTTCTCTGGCTCTCTGAAGTGATTACCAGCCTGTGATTCCGTTGACACCCACACATTCCCCTGAGACGCTCCATCTCTAGTTTGTTTAATCTCTCTCCCGCACCCTTCCTCTCCCGTACAGAAGCTAACACAGCCTTGGTAAACTGAGGTGTGTGTGTGTGTGTCAGTAATTGAGGTGCAAATGGAATGCTGTTGGAAATGCATGAAACTGGATAGCCGAGTCTCTTTGTACAAACGTGCCTCACCAGAAGTCTCCCTGCACGAGGGAGTTTGCCGAATGGATTTAAAACATTAACACTGTTTAGAAAGTCCTCAGGGTTTTCTCTTTGCCCCAGTGGATGCTGAACAAGCTGGTGTTTAGCATCTTTTGAATTTGGAAGGGGAGAGAACATTTGACCCTTGACTCGTTAGTAGTGGTTAAAGAGGGAGTTTGAAATCTTTGTTCCATTTCCGATCACCTCTCTCGTCACGTGGGCCCAGAACTTCATCAAGCATCTCACCAATTTGGAAAGGCTATAGTTATCTGATATCTGCATTCAAAATGAAACCAGTCAAACCTATGTCGTGATGTCTGAGGTTAGCTGACGTTATTATCGTTATCAGGTTGAGGAGTGAATATACAAATCTTTGATATTTAATACTTTATGCTTCTTAAAGTGCCCTGAAGTTACTGTTATGCCTGCAACTGATTCAGCCTGACATTCTCTGTTGTTTTGAGATGAAAACAGAATAGGTGGAACTGTGAAAATGTAAGCATCATCTTTTTGATATCTCTGGTTGGTTCTCTTATGCTCACACAAACATGTACGTGTGCTTCCATTAAAATACACACATTGACACAGACACAGATACCGGCACACACACCTAGCCTCTGATATCCCCCTATGGTTAGTTTCCTATCTTCTCTGTGTATCTGTTTCACGCCGCAGCCATTCAGACAGCCAATCAGAAGCAAATCAGACATACACACACATTAAATCAGACTCAGACGGAGTAAAGAAAGTGAAAACTAATTCGACATAATATCACACATTGTTTTTTTCATTCTTTTTCTCGCCAAGATGCTATCTGTCTTTTAGATGTGTGTGTAAAAAAATAAAACATTGTAAGATATCTTTTCTAAAACCCCATTGTTGTAAGATATCCCTAATTAAATTGCTAGCATCATTAATTGGGTCAAAGATAAATTTCACATTGAGTTGGGGACATCTTAAACTCAATTAAAGATATCTCCAAGTCAATTAAAGATATCCAAAAGCCACATCCCGACAATATGCAATCTGTCCCTTTCTGTAGCAACAGTATCAGCTCGCTGCTTTGCCCTGAAACACAAAGACAAGATGGAGCCTCTTTTGAAAGTTTTGCTCTCTTTATCATTAAAACCTTAAAATACTGTTTGACTTTTTAAAAAAAAGATGTTGGCTGTGTCACACTACAGTGATGTTTCTCCATTGTTACGGTGTTAATCTCTTCCTTATCCACAGTCTTAACGCTGGCCAAGAGGATATAGACTGGAAAGTTTTAATGGAGAGGAATTAGTTAGTTTTAAAGGAAGTGGTATTCATTTTGAAAGGAAATGTTATTAGTTATTATTAGTAAAAAAAATGGGAGGCATATAAGTTTGTTATAAAAGGAGATTTATTAGTTACTTTTCACGGTAAGGATTTTCTTAAATTTTCGGGTATTAGTCTTAAAGGGAGGGTATTTGTTTTTAACGGACTGGGTATTCATTTTTTTAAAGGGAGGAGTATTTGTTTTAAAAGAACAGGGTGTTAGTTTTACAAGGACCAATTTTTTTTTTATAGGGAGGGATATTTGTTTTAAAAGGAGGGTATTACTTAAGGGTGATGTATTATTTTTAAAAGGACAGGTGCTAGATAATTTTAAGTTATTTGTTAAAAAAGAATGGGGAATTCATTTTAAAGCAATTGATGTTACATTTAAAAGGACCGAGTATTCATTTTAAGGGGGGTATTAACAAAATGTAATCAAAATGGATTTAATTTGCAGGTTTTGCCACTGACAACACCAAGTCCATAATGTCAAAGTGAAAAATAAAATCTACAAATTTGTTCTAAATTAATTACGAATATAAAACAGAAAATAATTGATTGTGCAAGTGTTCACCCTCTTTGCTATGACACACCTAAATGAGCAATAAACCAATCAGTGTATATAGACCTCAATTGTGCGTTCAGTTATTTTACCCAATATAAGTAGGATGGTCAGACTTATCTTTTATATGCTAGTGTTTCCCTTCTACAGCCCCAAGAGTGTCTCTCACTCCTTAATTAAAGCCTTACATGTCTTTGTGCTGGTCGTCTGACCACGTTGGCCTTTTCCATCACTTACATAAAGGAAGAACTCTAAAGACGCTGATATAGAAGGAAAGAACTCTTCAAGAGTGAATTCCCTTAAGATGTTATCTGCCCTGGATATGAAGTGATCTTAACTTCCTGTATATGAAGTGTTCTTAAATTACGATTCCTTTGACTTCTGTAGGAAGTCTTGCTTCATCTCACACTTGATTAGAGATGAATAGGTCTAGTGGACCCAGATTAGATCTGGATCAATCAGATCTGATCTATCAGTTGTGATTACAGGATCATGGGAAGTTTTGGGAGATTTGCTGCTTTCTCTCTCATGGGTTTTCCTTTGTACTTGATAAAGCCTATCACTTTTCAACTGTCCCTTTAAGAGTAGTAGGGAGTAGTATGTATATCTCTTTAAGTCTCTTTGTGGTACCCCGATTGCCTCTTTGATAAGCAATCAAAAAATAACTGCTTCACAAAGTTGGAATTTGCTATGCTTTGTGCTTGTCTCTCGAGTCACCACAGAAAACTGGTTTTCATGTGGACACGTGTCCTCTGAGAGGTATAGAAACACTGACCATTTGGAGAGTTCTATATATTGGCTGAATGGTCAACCGCGGTACCTTTCTGCCTTGGATCACAACATATGGAAGTGTGGATTGGGTGTAGTTCTGAACTGTGCAGCCTGACCTGTGGACGAACCAGTTCTGACCCTCTCCCTCCTCCTTCCCCTACCCCAGGTCGGTGTGCCAGGTGCGGGGAGAATGTGGTGGGCGAGGGCACCGGCTGTATGGCCATGGACCAGGTCTTCCACGTGGACTGTTTTGTCTGCGTGACCTGCTGTGGGCGTCTGCGTGGGAAACCCTTCTACGCCGTGGAGAAGAAGGCGTACTGTGAGCCCTGTTACGTCGTGAGTCCTCGTCCTGTCCGTTCACTCACACACACACACACACACACACACACACACACACACACTCGCCCTCAGACAGCGTCTGGGTCCATCTGTCCTCTGAAAACGGAGGGGAAGGAAGTCATGTTAGCAGGCTCCTGAATCAGAATCGTTGTTTCTTTCCATGTGGGATATTTCAGGAGGGGGGCGCGTTGTCTTGATAGAGGGTGTCCCGAGCCTCAACCGTACCGGATCGCTGGACCCTGGTCCACAAACCTGGTCTCCACTAACCAGTACGCAGAAACTGACTGCACGTCTGAAATGGCCCCATACTCCCAGTATGGCAAATTACTTTCCACAAGAACTCTTTGTCTCTTCATTGAAAGTAGTGCACTTCAATTGGGAAGTAGGGTGCCATTTGGAAAGCGTGGTGTTTTATAATTAGCAGCTTGGCTGTCATTGGTCAGGTAATCTGTCTGTCTGCTGGTCAGGAGGTACTGAAATGCACTCCAGATGTTGAGCCAGTCTGATGGAAGATTGGATTGCTCTCCTTTGTAGATTAGATTAAACTAAATATCCCCTCCTCTCTACTCTTCCTCTACCCTTCTCTCCATCTCCTCTTCTACTCTCCCTTTTTCTCTGTTCTCCCCTAATCTCGTCCCCCCCCCGTATTTTCTTCTCCACTTTTTCTTCTACTGTGTTCTCACTCCTCCCCTCATCTCTGAGTTTCTTCCTTCCCTTTTTTATTTTTATCCAAAATGTCCTTTGAAATTTTATTTTATTTCTTTTACCAAAGAGTCTGATCAAAACAGAAAATGATTGACTGACAGTTCCAGTAAGATATAAAAGCATAGTTTTTGTGTTGTTTCTGGGACTTGACGTTCATTCCAAATGGCATCCTATTCCGTTTTTTATGATACACTACTTTTAGGGCCCCGGTCAAAAGAGGTGCCCTTTAAAGTGTGTAGGGTACCATTTGGGCCACTTGGTGAGGTTAGGAACTTCACAGAGAATATTATGAAACACTCCTCTGGTCGGGTTACCGTACTTTCTGCTTGTGCAACCAAAGTATTAATAAAGTTTTGCGAGTATAGATGGCCCACAAAAGATGGGGGTTCTTAAGAAATAATCATTTTATGGGAATTCATTATGTTCCCTCAGCCCAGTCTGTGTATGGAGTCATCACTGTAGGTGACATTTGATCTACTAAATGTACTGGGGTTTCTCTTGTGGGGACAAAACACACTTCAGTGAGGATCATTTGTACCAAGAGTTAAAAGTTCAATGAAAATTCAGAAGGAAATTGCTCTACTTCTCATGGAAGTCCTGGTCATACTGAAACTCCACATGATTGACCTGTTTCTAATTGTGGAATATGGTCTGATGTTGCATAATAACATGAGTTTTGCTGTATTGGGTTTTTTGGGTGGTTTCGTCTTTGGTTATTCTCTCAGCTCTTACTTCCCCATGTCAATCACACTTTGATAATAAGTGTCTGTATAAGTTTGCAGTCCTCTGGAATCCTCCTTCCCTTATTATTTCGATTTCAGAGGAAACTCAAAAGTTCTATACCCGAATTTATACATCTATAATCCTCTCACACACATTCACAATGTATTTTCCTGTTGAGAAACTGGCAAAACTATTGACACTTCACCTGGATAACCACTGCATTCTCTGCGTTCCAAAAGGCACCTTAATCTCTACAGCCTCTGTAGTGCACAGAGGGAATATGGTGACATTTGGGATACGGAACGACCTTCTAATTTTGATTGTTCAAGCACCTTGTATCCTGCGTAAGAAATGTGGTCTTAAAAGCGTCTAGTTTTGATTTGTTCACCCAAGGCCTCATCGGGCTCCAGGTAGATATTTAATCCCCAGGGTTTCATTGGCCAATGTGATAACGCTCACCACAAACACCTTTCATGTGCTAGTTTTCTCATAATGAGGAAAATACCCAGAGGCCTAATTAACTTCCACATGTGCAAAGATTATTTACAGTATAACATTAATTAATTATTGCGTTAAAAATGATACATTTTAGAGAAGGTGTGATGCCAATATTATTATTTTTTCTCTAGATTCATTTCTAAAACCATTTTTAACATTGTTCATTGCATACTTCCCTCAGGGTATAGCAGGACAACAGTTTTAATGGCAGGCCTTGAGATCATCAATAAAGAGAGAGTTGATAGAAGCATAATGGTGAACACATACAGAAAGTCAATACGGACTGTCTCTCTTTATTTTTAACTTTGTATCTGATCTGTCTGTTAGGATCCTACAGTATATAACATCTGATATGATCGTACATTATGTAACATCTGATATGATCCTACAGTATATAACATCTGATATGATCCTACAGTATATAACATCTGATATGATCCTACAGTATATAACATCTGATATGATCCTACAGTATATAACATCTGATATGATCCTACAGTATATAACATCTGATATGATCCTACAGTATATAATATGTACCAGTCTATCAAGAATTGATGTCATTACCTTGTCCCAGTCAGCCGGGCGTGCATTTACTTGTGCATGTGTGCGTGTGTATTTGTGTGTATACGTGTGTGTATTTGTGTGTGCGTGTGTGTGTACAGTTGTGCTCATAAGTTTGCATACATTGGCAGAAATTGTGAAATTTTGGCATTCATTTTGAAAATATGACTGATTATGCAAAAAAACTGTCTTTTATTTAAGGATAGTGATCATATGAAGCCATTTATTACCACATAGTTGTTTTGCTCCTTTTTAAATCATAATGATAACAGAAATCACCCAAATGGCCCTGATCAAAAGTTGACATACCCTTGAATGTTTGACCTTGTAACAGACACACAAGGTGACACACGCAGGTGAAAATGGCAAGTAAAGGTGAATTTCCCACACCTGTGGCTTTTTAAATAGCAATTAGTGTCTGTGTATAAATAGTCAATGAGTTTGTTAGCTCTCACATGGATACACTGAGCAGGCTAGATACTGAGCCATGGGGAGCAGAAAAGAACTGTCAAAAGACCTGTGCAACAAGGTAATGGAACTTCATAAAGATGGAAAAGGATCTATAAAGATATCCAAAGCCTTGCAAATCCCAGTCAGTACTGTTCAATCACTTATTAAGAAGTGGAAAATTCGGGGATATCTTGATACCAAGCCAAGGTCAGGTAGACCAAGAAAGATTTCAGCCAAAACTGCCAGAAGAATTGTTTGGGATACAAAGAAAAACCCACAGGTAAATACAGGCTGCTCTGGAAAAAGACGGTGTGGTTGTTTCAAGGAGCACAATACGACAATACTTGAACAAAAATGAGCTGCATGGTTGAGTTGCCTGAAAGAAGCCTTTACTGCGCCATTGCCACAAAAAAGCCCAGTTACAATATGCCCGACAACACCTTGACACACCTCACAGCTTCTGGCACACTGTAATTTGGAGTGATGAGACCAAAATAGAGCTTTATGGTGGCTCACTGATGTTTAGAGGGGGTGTGAGCTCTAAAGGCGCAGGGAATCTTGTGAAAATTGATGGCAAGATGAATGCAGCATGTTATCAGAAAATACTGTCAGGCAATTTGTATTCTTCTGCATGAAAGCTGCGCGTGGGACGCTCTTGGACTTTCCAGCCTGACAATGACCCTAAGCACAAGGCCATGTTGACCCTCCAGTGGTTACAGCAGAAAAAGGTGAAGGTTCTGGAGTGGCCATCACAGTCTCCTGACCTTAATATCATCGAGCCACCCTGGTGAGATCTCAAACGTACGGTTCATGCAAGACGACCAAAGACTTTGCATGACCTGGAGGCATTTTGCCAAGATGAATGGGCAGCTATACCACCTGCAAGAATTCGGGGCCTCATAGACAGCTATTACAAAAGACTGCACGCTGTCATTGATGCTAAAGGGGCCAATACACAGTATTAAGAACTAAGGGTATGCAGATTTTTGAACAGGGGTCAGTTCATTTTTTTCATAGCTGCCATGTTTTGTTTTATGATTGTTCCATTCTGTTATGACCTACAGTTGACTGTGAATCCCATAAGAAATAAAAGACGTGTTTTGTCTGCTCACTCATGTTTTCTTTACAAATGGTACATATATTACCAATTCTCAGAGGGTATGCAAACTTTTGAGCACAACTGTATTTGTGTGTGTATTTGTGCATCTGTGTGGATTTGTGCGTCTTCTGTGTATTTGTGGGTGTGTGTGTGTATTTGTGGGTGTGTGTGTATTTGTGTGTGTATTTGTGCATCTGTGTGGATTTGTGCGTCTTCTGTGTATTTGTGGGTGTGTGTGTGTATTTGTGGGTGTGTGTGTATTTGTGTGTATATTTGTGTGCGTCTGCGTGTGCGCGTGTGTGTGTGTGTGCGCGTGCGCACCAGCCTGTGCCATAAAGCCCCATGATGCTTCATCCGTCTAGTCAGAGTCTCTTGAATCACCTCTGACCTCAGCACTCTGTGTAATTGTATACACACAGACACACACACACAAACACACTGTGATTGTAGCAGTCTCCTGTTTCTATTGAAACCGTTCCAACTCTGATCCATAGCACTAAAGAAGATCGAGGTCATTTAGGAACTTTATTTATGCATTTCATTTCATCAGCAGAAATGTTCTTCTGGCGCCAGATCAAAAGGATGAGGGGAAATTTGAATTTCTTAATGAAAGTAATTTATTCTTCTTTTATTCCCATCCTCAGGGTCATACTCCTCGGTACTATTAGAGAATCAATGTGTGTCTGGATGCTCATGTGATTACATTAGGAAGCATAAGCCTCCTCTGAACAGGAGCAAGAGTAAGACAAGGAGCAAGTGGAACAAGTAGAGTAGGGGGAAGAAGAGGTGAAAGAGGAGGAAGAATTAAATATGAAATTAGGCTTGATCAGATTTGCTTGTTGAATCAACATGAGTAAAAATATAACTTTAAACTGGACCAGTGTCTCTTTATACCTGGGTTTAAACTGGACCAGTGTCTCTTTATACCTGGGTTTAAACTGGACCAGTGTCTCTTTATACCTGGGTTTAAACTGGACCAGTGTATCTTTATACCTGGGTTTAAACTGGACCAGTGTCTCTTTATACCTGGGTTTAAACTGGACCAGTGTATCTTTATACCTGGGTTTAAACTGGACCAGTGTCTCTTTATACCTGGGTTTAAACTGGACCAGTGTATCTTTATACCTGGGTTTAAACTGGACCAGTGTATCTTTATACCTGGGT
>JACXGI010020101.1:0-11420 GCA_016801175.1 Esox masquinongy | reverse complement strand
TCTAATTTTCTGAGATACTGAATTTGGGGTTTTCATTAGTTGTCAGTTATAATCATCAAAATTAAAAGGAATAAACACTTGAAATATATCAGTCTGTGTGGAATGAATGTTTACATTATACAAGTTTCACTTTTTGAATGGAATTACTGAAATAAATCAACTTTTTGATGATATTCTAATTATATGACCAGCACCTGTACAACTGTTATCTTGCACTTTTAGGGCCCTATGAAATCTGTTTTATTTTTTAGTCAATTCCATTTTATTCTTTTCAAAATTCCCTTTTTATTTCTGCCGGACCATGTAAGCGGAGTCGGCCAAGAAGAGCGAATGTCTCTTATTGAGGGAGTGAGTGATTGGGTGAGTGGGTAACTGACTACCCATTTGTTAACAGGTCTTACTCTACAGCGATCCTGGCGTGTGTACCCAGTGCTAGACCAATACAGAGGAAAAGAAAGCACAATGAGACATCATGCTCTGATGGAACTGCCATTGGGGGGAGGAATGAAGACAACTTTATTGAGATGTGTACATCAATATACACATGCCCATGTCACATACCAAACTTGTTGCCTTTCATTGGCCAACAGTTACTATACCAATTGAGGGAACATTATACATACATGTTAAGAACACCTCCACTTGATCTCAAATTGTGGCCTTCTTAACTCAAAATATATCCTGAGGTCTTTTACCCCGCACCATGTTAGCATCACATACATGGTGATTTTCCAAACAAATACTTTGCAAACTTGATCAACTTAAATTATGTTGCAGGTTTCGACATCACATCTTGCTAACGTTTGCTCTGTTGGGCAAAACTGTTTTTCCATAATTTACAGCAGACCGTACGAAGTGATATTTTAATATGTTAATATGCTCACACCTCTGTCTAGTTACAGGATTCTTCGCTAACACTATTGTACCTTGATTATCCTCATACACTTTAGGTAGTGCGTATTGGTGTCTGTCCATACCTTCTAGCAATTGTACTTGGTACATACACCGATCAGCCATAACATTATGACCACCTGCCTAATATTCACAACTGAATCAACTTATTAACTAATTAACAAAGCCTTACTTGTTGAATCAGATGAGCTAGCTCTGGGATACATCTAATAGATGGAATGGCTAGGCCCCAGAAGAGGTTTGGGAACCACTGCCAGTGTACCCTGGTGCCATGTGTTCTCCAGGTAAGCGACGCACACGCACCCGGCCATCCATGTGATGTAAAAGGAAACGTGAATCATCAGACCAGGCCACCTTCCATTGCTCCAGTTCTGATGCTCACGTGCCAATTGTAGGCGCTTTCAGCAGTGGACAGGGGTCTGCATGGGCACCCTGACTGGTCTGCGGCTACGCAGCCCCATACGCAACAAACTGCGATGCACTGTATGTTCTGACACCTTTCTATCAGTACCAGCATTAACTTTTTCAGCAATTTGAGCTACAGTAGCTTGTCTGTTGGATCGGACGACACAGGCCAGCCTTCTCTCCCCACGTGCATCAGTGAGTCTTGGCCACCCATGACCCTGTCACCGGTTCACCGCTTTTCCTTCCTTGGACCACTTTTGATAGGTACTGACCACTGCAGACCGGGAACACCCCACGAGGGCTGCAGTTTTGGAGATGCTCTGACCCAGTCGTCTAGCCATCACAATTTGGCCCTTGTCAAAGTCGCTCAGATCCTTACATTTGCCCATTTTTCCTGCTTCTAACACATCAACTTTGAGGGCAGAATGTTCACTTGCTGCCTGATATATCCCACCTGCTGACAGGTGCCATGATAAGATTATCAGTGTTATTCACTTCACTGGTCAGTGGTCACAATGTTGACTGATCAGTGTATTATCATAGAATAGCATTTAGGCTACACATACCCTACTCTTCAAATGGGTCGATTCTGTCCTGATACTTCATCGACTGAAAGTTCTCTTGTTCAGACCCATTTTCCCTATCCAAAATCATTTATGCCACTTTTTCCGTGAATATCCATTTGGCCATAAATTTTTTCTCAAAACATTGCTTTTAGCTGCTGAATGTTTCTTCAATCAGAGTGTGAGGTTCTGTTCTGTTTGGTTTAGCTTTTGAACGTAACCTGTTATGTTTGGTTTTTGTCTTTTGTTCTTATACGCAGCCTGTCCTTGTCCTTGTTTAAACCTGTCTTGTTTGCTCCCTCGTTGTGTCCCTATTTAAGTTCCTCCTGCCCCAGTGTTTCTTGTTGGTCATTGTTTGCTGTTGCCTGTTTCTACCATTTCGTTCCTTTTGTTTTTCTGGTGAGTCCATGCATTAAAAATGTTCTTCTTCAATCCTCTGCGCCTGTGTCCTAGTGATGGCCCAACGAGGCCTTGTTGAATTCATGAGGCTTTCCAGCACATTGCTTCGCTAAGACTCATTTCTCGATGCCTCGTCTAGACAGCGCTCACTGTGGATACCTACTGGTTGAAATCATTAATAGCAGGTCAAATAATGATTACCGCAATGACGCTGCATTGGCACAACGGAAGCTTCAGTCAGCCACTTCAAGGACTCACGTCAGTCACATCACTCGCAATGCAAAATCAATATAGTTAATAGGCCATAACTACTGTATAGCCTAAAATGTTTTTTTTTTTTTTTTTACAAAAAGCCTGTTCACACTTAATGTGTATTCTTATTTCTCCCTAAACGTTTGTTTTTATTTGCAAGTAATATGTAAATACTGAATGTAAAAGTGCATGTTTAAATCAGTGAGTAAAGGAATAAAGAGACTACATTTTTGTGGGCTTTTACATGTGTTTTGAACTGGCAACTGAGCATTTGTAACTGGACAGTGAGGGAAGAACAGAGCTTTTGTAACAGGGAAATATCGTATTAATTTTGTTGAGGAACACTTTTTTCTAGATGGTTCCATCCCAAAAATCTCAAGTAGAATTCAGTCAAACAACTTTCGCCCAATCTCGAAAATGAACAGCGTTTCACTTCCTTATAGACTCAAACTGGACTCGAAACCAAAAGCGAGCACATAGTACATGTATGAGTATATATGTATGAGTATATGTATGAGTACAGCAAAGAAACTAAGCTTCCTACGTCATCTAAGGGGCGTTTTCTTTTATATGAAACGGGTACCGAAGCTTCGCTACGATCTGTCTCGCTAGAAAATCTCAAGGCGCGTAGCGATGTGTCGCTTCAAGCGTCCCATCACTAGAGTGTCCTACTACCCATGCCACCACTCTCTTGCATGACTACACTGGTTGACTCAGCATCCTTCTGGTTCTGCTAATAAATATGCACATTCAAGATATGGGCTACACAACTAATTTGATTTATGTTATCTACCTTTAAAGACAACATTTCACCTTTAGCTCCACGGTTGACCTTTTTTCCCTGGCTGTCTGATCCTGCTATGACAAGGACCTTCTCACGGTCACCGTCTGATCCTGCTAAAACGCAGGACATATGACATGAACAACTTGATCTACACTGACGCCTGCTGAACCTGATGGCAATGTTTGATCTAAGACCCACATTAGGTTGTAATGTCAAATGCAACTACTTAAAGTATGTAGGGAATTACTGTACAACGTTAGCAAACTTTTCAAGAGATCAAATATTAAGCTAGTTAGTTAGCTATATCTTCTAATGTCTCATACCTAGCTAGCTGTACCACTCTGTCTTTGCATAAACAAAACGCCAGTTTGTCTAACTTCAGTCTTTTCTTGGCTGGTGTCATATGGTGCTAGCTGTGAGTGAGGTGGACCTAGTGTAATGTAGACTGTTAGCTAGCAAGCTAATATATATATTTTTCAACTATCATTCATATATAACGTTAGCCTAACTCCACCTTACCGGTTTTAGAAAAACACTGATAAGATAAATATCTTCCTCATTCATACATTACAGGAGGTAATTAGCTAGAGGTAATGTCAGCTAGGTTACCAACCCTGGATCATGGTAACTGCAACAACCGCCTCGCTTGCCCGCTCTCACTCTCTCGCTCGCTCTCGGGGAGGGTGTTGACACCGATAGACTTCACATTGGTTGTTTTACCGCAGTTTATGAATGCATCCTCAATGCAATCCCAGTGCGAAGTGATTTTCTTGGGATCATGGTAAGTGCGAAACGTGCCTCTTTCTCACTCTCTCTCCTCTCGCTTGCTCGCCCTCTTTTGGGGAGGGGATTGACCATAGATAGATTTCACATTGGTTGTTTTACCTGTCTTTGGTTTATGCATTTTAGACATCTAAACAACCGAATAAGACGAAGTGCCATCAGTTAGGTCTGCTGGAATCCTGAAGAACTTGTATGGCTTCTGGTTTACGGAAGTACACAAACGAGATGTCGTTCTTTACAGCAGAATGCCCTCTTTCAGGTGAAAAATATGAAGCATCTAATTTCTACAGTTCCAGAGAAATTAATAAAAATGTTGTGGGTGTGCGCGAGTGCTTTGACGCGGTAGCGCGTCGATCACGTTTTAATTTACAGGCAGCCATGGTGCTGGTTAGCATATAATAGCATAGTAAAGCACGAATTTTACACAATTAAGTAAAATGTTAAACATGTAATTTCAGCAAAACCAGAATTTCTAGAAAATATTCAACCACAATACTCACGTTGTGCACATCATTTCACTTGAGTAGAACCGAAAAAGATTGCTTGCCAAGTTGCCATGCAGGAAATCAAAATGGTGGATGTTAATCTCAGCAGGACTCAGAACATGAAAACCCCGGCAGGATTGCTCTGTAGACCCCGTTCAACTAAGGTGTCGAAATGAGCATGTGCAAAGATGTTGGACTGGTCAGAACTAGGGTTCAACTACAATTTGTGTATTTTGCCAACATAGGTTATGTATTCAGGCCAACTTTTAACAAGAAACTTAATGAAGTTAGTTAAGGGATTTTTTTTGCTATAGTATACTGGGCAACGAAATATATTTTGTTCAGTTGAATTAAAAATATTTTTAAGACCAGCAATTTCAAGTTCTCGTTTTTAGTGTACCACACAAGTTCAATCAATGCAGTTGATAATATTGAAAGAAAATGGAACACCAACCCTGCAAACCCCCACTTGACAGACCCTCAAACAAACTGTCCCAATCCTCTACATTGGATCCTCTGCACTGGACCCGGAACAAACATCACCCCCACACACAATATTAGACCGACAGTGGTCTGTGTCTGGTGGTGGTGATGGTGAAGACAGGAAGCTACTACTGCATCTCAGGACATAAATAGGACGTGTATTTATTAGTTAATATGTTTGGAACAAAAACCCCCAAGATTGATGGTGAGAGGGGGGAGAGTGACAAAATTGAAACACAGTCAAAAAGTGAGCTTCAGAGTGAGTTAAGCGATTTTCTCACAAATCCAGTTAACTTTTAGCTCACAATTTAATGTATTCCATGTCTCAACTGGGTTATATTGTCCATAGTATATCTCAGCATAATCCTCCGGCCCAAGAAAGTCATCAGGCTGCCCAGGATGCCAGAACCTACAGGGTTAACAACACAGAACCAGACAGTCAGACACTGTAGTGGTGAAATCATCATTCTGTGATTATAGTGATTCCACTATTCATTGTATTTGGTTTCTATAGAAATGCACATGATTTGAAAAAATATATATAATTCTGGTCATTCTAATTAAGTTTCCATTATTTAACAGAATGGTATCATCTCTCACTGTCTGGTCAGTACTGTACCAACCACCCATTTTCAGGTCCCCTCTTTATCTTTCTCAGTCAGACTCTCATTTTAAGGCCAAAGAGAAATCTGTTTTAATAGAGGACATTCTTTTAGTTTCACCCTCCCATCATTCTCCACAGCTCTCTCTCCAGTTCTCCCTCAAGTTCATAAAAAATTAATTAAAATTACACTATTGGCATGATGCAATATTGAACACATTGCCAAAGAATATTCAGGAAATTACATTAATTCATTATGATTGTATTGTAGACAATCAACAGAACAGCACAGAAGAGCCAAGAGAAAAAAAAAAACAATATTTTATAATATTATTAACCATTGTATAAAGAAGGTTAATGAAGTGTACTGCTAACACACACTGCTCTCTTTCTCTCTCTCTGACTCTCACCTGTTCCTCTTGACTGTTTGTGATCACCAGGTCTGCTTCTCTCCTCTGACAGTCCTGTCTGCTCTCGTCCCAGGTTTTCTGCACAAACTGGACCCAAAATATCTCCATCCCTCTTGACAATGTTATTCTGTTGAAGAGTAAATGTTAAAATATAGGCTGTTATATTTAGAACCAGATGTACCTGTTTATTATATATTCCCTGTACTTTCTCTGTATATGAACGCCTATATACATAGTATACACACACTATTTATCTGTAGATCAATACTTAGCGTTAATTTGAACCGGGTGAGTATGCTAAAAACACATTTTTATTTCAGCAACAATCTGGGAGCTATTTTGATTAACTGTCTTGTTCAGAATTTTCCCTAGGCTAACTGGAGGATTAGGACCAGAAACCTTTCACCTACATACCCAACACTCTCCACCACAAGGCTTCTCTGGTGCCCCAAATTTCAATAATTACACTTTAAATCTCACTTATTACAGAGAGCTTTGTCTGAAGACTGTCTCTTTCTTTAGTCAAGTTGTTGTAGCTGGTCTGTAGCTGGTCCATCTCTGTGGTTGCGTTGGTCTTATGAAGGGAAAAACAAAGTGACAAGTTGTTCCATTTCTGCTCAGAATCCATAATGGTTTTATTATCTGGAAAGTACAAACACATTGTTACTTGCTAAAACACCAGGTAGATTGGACTGTAACACAATTTCTTACCACTAGGTGATAATCAATGACCATAAGACAGGAACTCACGGTAGACAGACAGGACTATGATCCCAGTCAGTAGAACACACAGCAGGCCCAGACACACTGTAGTAACTCTGAATATCTTCACTGAGGTGTCAGGCTCTGTGGACACATTAAGGCTGTTTTTGGCTTTGAGGTTAGGAAAAATCTTATACTTGGGGTGAGTGCAGAGGTTCCCAATTTAGGGGTCGCGACCCCATGTGGGGTCACCTGATATAAAAATGGGGCCGAGGGAGAATGTTTGACAATTGACTCATAGCCTCAAATAGAAAAATAAAGATTATATAATTTTTCTTCACATAGTTGTGGGCGCGAGAATTTTTAGATATTGAAATGGGATCGTCGGCAAAAAAAGTTTAGGAACCCCTGGGTTAGTGTTTGGGCTTAGGTTTAGGGTTAAGTGTTAGGTTAAGTTTAGACAAAGGTTCGATTATTGAGGTTAGGGTTAGGACTAGGGTTATGTTTTGGGTTAAAGGAATAGTTTCTGGTCTCCACCAGGATAAAAATAACAAGAGTGTGTTTGTGTATATGCATTGTGTGTATAACCCTGTTTCCAAAAAAGTTGGGACACTTTGTAAAATGGAAATAAAAACAAAATGCAAAGTTGTGCAAATCATTTAACCCTATTTTAAATAGAAAATAGTACAAAGACAACATATCAAATGTTGAAACAGAAAAATGTTATTGTTCCTTGAAAAAAATATGCCCAGATGCAGGGTTCAAAATCAACGATGGCCCGCTGCCCCGGGGCCAGTAAGACCTAACTTCAGGCCAGTACACAAAGAGAGTCACTGGCCCATACGGGCCAGTTCTCAATTTTCCCATTTAAATAGTATTGTATTAAAACGTTTGTGTGTCAACTTTCACTCTTCCAGTTTAAATTTTTGCTTGTTCTCGCATTAAAGTCTGTCTGTGGTGCTTCCTTTCCCCCCTCAGTGTGGTCTTTTTTTCATGACCTACATACCTCCAGGACATGGAGGCGAGCAGCAATGATTGGGTCTGATCCCTCTTACCCTCAAATGGACTATTCAGAACTCTAGTCTCTGGTAGAAGGTTGAGGTCTATCAGGAATAAAACCTCTCGCCACAAGAGCAGTTTCTTTCCTACAGCCGTAGGCCTCATGAACATGCCTCTGGAGTCCATGACATAGTCTGTGAATACGGATAGAGAAACCATACGGACAGGGCATGTCGACGGTGTCATGTTAACTACACCCGCATAAGCGCTTACCAACAGTGACACACAAGAAGCCTGCGAACCAACTGGTGGGACTACCTCACCAGTTGGATTGTATGTGTATTGCGCCATATTTATGTAACCATAAATATATTAACTCAATTATTTTATCATCAAGCTTTTATATGTCACATCAAATGCAAGAATCTTCATGAAAATATGGTAACTTTTTAATAAACAGTCAAAATATTACTAAATATTATGTACGTTGCATAATATCGCATCATATTTATGTAAACAGCAAATGCTCCAATCAGCTCATGTCTCACATCACATGCAAAGCTGTGGTATAAATCAATATTCTGATTATTTGATATTTACATACAATACTTGTCTACAAGTAGGTCAGTTAGCAACAGGTCAATAACATGATTGGGAATAAAAAGAGCATCCCAGAGAGGAGGAGTCTTTCAAAAGTAAAGATGGGGAGGGATTCACCATTCTGTGAAAGACTGCGCTGGCAAATAAAGAATAAACTTTCTCAATGTAAAATTGCAAAGAGTTTGGAGATTGCATCATCTATGGTACATAATATTCTGAAAAGATTCACAGAATACAGAGAAATCTCTGTACTCAACACTGCATGAAGAGGCCTGTTTCGGAGTGTGTCTATACAAGTAAAGATCTTTTTAATGGTGACAGGTAAAAGGGCAGTACAGAGATGTCGCAATATAAAACGGTTTTACCCAGTCAGCTCTTGACATTTCTGGAAACTCCTCAAACTTTGCACATGCAAATTAGTTCTTAACACTTGTCTTTTGTCCTCATTCTAATTTCAACAGTTTACACTCACCAGGCAACCTAAAGTTAAAAAGCAGTATCCTTAAAGTGTTGTACTTTTGGACATAAAGCAGTATAGAAATAGTTCATTGAGTGAAAATGGACCTAGTTATTTTAAAATGTTGTATACTTGTATATAATATAATTTAAATTAAATAATTGTATCCATTTTAACACACAGAAATATATTTAGTACATTATATGGTTTTAAAATAATTTTTACAACAAATTTGTTCCAAAATAATATTTTCGTTGTTTACAAGCGTGTGGCTGTTTACCATGACAACAAAGGAAAAATAAAATGAAGTCTATATAAATAAAATAGAGTCATTGAGTAAAAGCCTTTATAAAAAGGCTGGTTGAGGATTCAGATTCACATGAAGTTTGATGTTATGTTGCAAAGTTCAAGAAACAATGTCAGCAGAACAATGGCAAGATCCTTGTTTGGGTATAATAATGTAAACAAAAGAACTCCCGCACCCAGTCTGCATAACATGCAATAAGAATTTAATAACGTTTTGGTACAAAGATTAACAGTTTACACTTAGCAGACAACCTAAAGTTGGTACAGAAACGTTATTAAATTCTTATTGCTAGTTACGCAGACTGGGTGCGGGAGTTCTTTTGTTTACTTGAATCGACCTTTGGTCTTCTCCAATGCACCAGTCGATCTACAGGTGTGCAAAAGTTTGGTTTCTCAATGGATGTAATAATGTGAAAACCCTACGCAGATCCTCTATATCTTCATTTGATATGACAAACAGCTTTTTACGGGGAAGGCAAATAATATCAGAGGTAATTGCAAATGAAACACTGGTCAGTTGGTTATTCTCACTCTTCAGTCTCCATTGATTTCCTCTCTGCTTTTGTCTTAGCTTGTGTTGACAAACATCTTTGCACTTTGTGCACACGGCTGCATTTTGTGCACTTTGTGCATCATCTGCCTTGCGCCTTGACATTATAGCGACTTGACTCAAGTCCGTCATTTGACTGGACTCAAGTCCGTTAGAGCAAATTATTCTTAAGGTGTTAAATAAGAGGGGAGATGACACTGTTTTCAGCACAGACTGTATGTTTCGATGGGGAATCAAATTAATGGAAGTAGGAGGGCGTAGTGATGGAAAACTAAATAACCCAATCTGGCGAAGAAAACCAGGAGTGAGGGCGTGACGATTTTCAATGACCAGTGAAATTAAGAGGATTTGAGTTCACTACAACCCTGCTTCTTTTTTAAACTCACAAGAACATTTTACTTTGCAATTGTGTTTCACTGGTGGTTGTAATTAAAGTCTAACATTTCAGTAAAGTGTCAAGAATGCATTCCAACAATTTCTATTCAACTCGCCAAGCCATGGAAATGGCTACTGAAAACGCGACAACAGTTCAAGGCAGTCCAAGTAATTTTGTTACTACAAATCAAGGTAAAAGTCGACTAAGAGCTTACTGTCTATCTCAGTACCGTTGTTACATACAGAAAGCAATATTAAGTGCATTGACCTAGATGACCAACCCTAGTAAAACATTATATAGAAATATTTATACATATACATTCTCAAAACATGTTTTTTCACAGTTCATTGGAAGAAAAAGTTATGGCCTGCCAGTCAGAGTCCTCATGGGTATATCCGCTTGCAAATGCTGTGAAACGTACGACCGCAGACTAATTTACAAATAAAAATAGTTTCATCATAGTTCTAGCAAGATTTTAGTGACAACTCGGAGTGTCCGTGTTTTACGTTGGCAAGTGTTATTAATGTCTCCAAATATCAAGTTGGTTACAAGTATGCACATCTTTTATACAACTACAAAAGTAATTACTAGTTTGGAGATCTTTTTTACAAGTGTGCAACATATTCTACAAATAATAAACTTATATGTCGCTGTTTTACCTTCATCATTTTAATGTATTTGAATTTATCCTAACACATTTAGCTTCCTTACATGTGAAGCCTATGACTTCCTGTAATGTTTGGACCGCTCTAGATTTTTACAGTTTGACATTGTACTGTTTTGACATAGTTAATTTATTGTCTACTGTACTTTCACAGGCTTTGGCTAGTTTCCTGAAAGAACATTGCAATTTTTATTCACATCGACAATTTATTTTCTATTGTTACTCCTCAAAATCTGTACATTATTCCAAACTTTTAGCCGCTAGTGTCCTTTTGAGAACTTTCTATTGTATTGTTGTGTGGGAACCTGCAAGCAAGCATTTCCACTTGAAACGTAACTATTTGCACTATCTTTAATTACATTGCTGTTTTTAGTAATGTGTCCCAATATTTATTTGATTTGAATTAATATACGTAACATTTTCTTGTAACCCTGTTGAATTGTTTGTATACTTTAAAGAACGTTCTGTTGCTGCATAGCTGTGAGGGTAAATACAAGCATTTTATTGTCAAACTTGTTTACACTACTTTGACTATTGTACATATGTTTATTTGTACACATTCATTGTGAAATACTGTATTTTTTGCACTTAAAATTAAAGCATTTTACTGGTATAAACTGTGGCTGAATAAACATGGGGGGGTAGGAAAAAGAACGGGGGGATGGGGGGAGGGGTGGAAGGGGGGGGGG
>JACXGI010020100.1:0-11455 GCA_016801175.1 Esox masquinongy | reverse complement strand
GTGTGTGTGTGTGTGTGTGTGTGTGTGTGTGTGTGTGTGTGTGTGTGTGTGTGTGTGTGTGTGTGTGTGTGTGTGTGTGTGTGTTACAGATTGCCTCCATGCAGGCGGGGCTTCTGAAGGTGGTGCCCCAGGCGGTGCTGGATCTGTTGACCTGGCAGGAGGTGGAGAAGAAAGTCTGCGGAGACCCTGAGATCACTGTGGAGGCCCTGAAACGACTCAGTGAGTAAAACCAGCCAGTCACAGAAAACAGTCGAATAAATCAACCAGATCAGTAACAGAAGAACAAGGAACAAACATCTTTGACCATTTAGTTTTTCTTTATGTATGAAAACTCCTCTAACATGCAGTTGTCTCCTGTCTGCCCTCCAGCTCGTTATGAGGACCTGGAACAGACAGACATCAGAGTACAGTACCTCTGGGAGGCCCTGATGAACTTCACTAACGGTTAACAGTTTATCCGTCTCTCTTCGGTCTCCGTCTCTCTGTCTGTCTTTCTCTCTGAGGAACAGGGCTGCCTGTCTCTGATCTTTAACTGTTTTCTCCCTCCTCTCTCCAGAGGACCGCAGTCGCTTCCTGAGGTTTGTGACGGGGAGGAGTCGACTTCCTGCTCCCATCTACATCTTCCCAGACAAACAAGGGTATGTCAGGAGACCTCTTCCCATAGCTTGACGCAAGATGATGCTACTATGAATTATTCTAATCAATGCTGTGACTTCAGATCTAATAGCCTCTCGTATCACAGTTAATTGTGTTAAAACATCTTTGTGTAGGTCTGAGACCACAGATGCATTGCCACAGTCCTCCACCTGCTCCAGTACCCTTTATCTACCCAACTACCGCAGGTGAGTCCCAGCTATTCCCTCCTGGTATTTGAATATTTACCGTCTCCCACCTCTTTATCTGAAAATATAGGTGATAATCATCTTCCTGTTATCAGAATATTTACAAAATAACCCAGTTGCTCTTGTCAGCATATGTACAAGACAACCCTTTACTCTTCAACGTTTTCTTTTCTTGAAAGACCTCCTTCAGTAATACCTAAATGATGACCTGTCTTTTTCCTCTGTCCCGGGCAGTGCAAAGGTCTGTGAGGAGAAGCTGCGCTACGCTGCGTACAACTGTGTTGCCATAGACACAGACATGAGTCCCTGGGAGGAGTAACCACGCCCCCGGACACGCCCCAGCCTTGCCCTCTACAGCAGTTTCTGTGACCACAGCCCACTTGTATTTATGCTGCATTCATAACACTTGGGAAACACTTGTGCTGTGTGCATTCATTGAGAACTACTCTCACAAGCTGCAGCCTCTTACCATGATACCGTATCTACACATCGCCAAGCCAGCTGTACATAATAAACATGAATTTAATTAACACAACTTGCCACTGTCTCGTATGTCTCCTTAACACCTCGATGAAGGTCTGTCATCGTCAATGACGACAAAGGCACATTTATTTAACAATTGGTCAGATGTCTATAGTGTCTCAGACACTGTTTGACCATCTGCAGTCTACAGTTATCATATCACAGGGTAAACTGAAAGATGTTTTGAATGGGACAGGCCACTGTTTCATAAATGAGCACCACCTGCCTTCCATGCCTCCCCAGGACATGGTCAAAATCTAAGGAGTTCTGTCACCTGTATCGCTACACTGAAGGAATATTGTAATGAATCTCTGGCGTACTAGAAAGCTAATCAGGATACATCCTCAGTAACTTGCGTGTCCATGGGGCTGGGCCCTGAACCTGTTGCCCTTCATAACCTGAAAATATTTAAACTGTAAAAAAAAAAGTTAAAATCATGAATGCGTTAATTTGAAATGTCATCAATAAATTGGCAACTGAATCATTTCTGCTTTTTAATGAAAACCTTTTTTTTTTTATCTTACTATGACCAAGTTTTAATCAACAAAGACTTTTGCTATTTACTAAAGAATTTAACTGAAGTTGAAAGTTCACACAAAATTATTGTTGAGAGAGAGAAACAAACTTTTAGGTCACCAGAGAAATGTGTTTAAAGCTGTTTATTTGAGCAAACAAACACAAAGAAACATTTATACAATGAAAAGTAAGAAAAACTGTTTTTCTAACAAATCAGTACTTTGTTTGGTCTCCTTTAGACTGTAGTGTTTTTTTAAGTATTCCTGTGGTTAACTCTTGACTTTTGGTGCTTTTTGTTCTTTTCCCTGTCCTATCTATTCCATATAGTTTAAATTATGTTGAGATCTGTTGTGTCCAATTTAATACATTGAGTGTATACAGACGTACGCTCTCGATCGTGTTTACTGACTGTATGGGGTAAATAAATAATGGTAAAATAAAAAAATGTTATCATGCAAATGTTATCTGACTGGAAAGGTGCAAAGTCTCGTATTTTATTTCAGACCCTCCTGTAAAAATCACTGTAATAGCAATCACTGTGGGGCAATAAAGTTTACTCATAGATGGCGGTAGCCCAATTTTCTGCTTGTTTGGTAATACAGAAATCTTAGAAGAAGAGCTGCGTCGACTTCGCGTATATTCTCGCGATCTCTGACACCATCAAACTTACCCATGAGCCCTTGCGTGTTCTCTTTCTAGCCGGCGCCTGAGAATGGGTACGTGTTTTTATCCTCGGGTCGCTGGGAGAATCCTTGTCCATCAGTTGTTTTACAGCAGGATTATGTCTATACTTGTTTGACAGGTTAAAGTTTATGTTAATGTCAACAGATATTGTATTAAATTGCACGGATAACTATATTGACATATTTTTAAACAGTATTGTAAAAGGATGTCTGACATGTAACAAGATGGCGGCTCGCATGGGCTAGTCTAGCTTTGAGTTGAAATTAGGTATATATTGGAAATATTTCCGGAATTGCAGTAAGTCGTATATGCTCAAGTTTATGGTGTCATTTCGGCGATAATATACAGTGGTGGCATATTGTTTTGGTTGGATTTTGTCTTCAAGGTTTAGCTCGTTAACTACCTTGCAATTGCTGCTGCAACCGCGAGGCCCGTGAATAGTTAGTTACTGTACCTCTAAGATTCAGTCAACGAACTTAATGACGTTAACTATAGCGGTTCTGTTTTTGACTAAATACGTGTTGCTTTGTGTTAATTTGTATAAATGAGACCGCTCAGTGACCAACTAGCTGGCTAACCACTCTTCCTTGTTAGCACTATGCTAACACTGGCTTATTGCTACACCACCACGCTAGCGCAGACGAACTTACTGGCCATGTGTGACTCGTGCCAGCTAGCCGTAGTAAGAGCTTTGTGTTCGAGTGACTGTGATGACAACTAGGTTTCCGAGTTAAATGTGCGGATAACACCTTGGAGAACTGAAACACTCGAGCACAAGAATGCAATTGCTTTTGTATGTGGAACTCTGCAAACCCGTTAAATTCTCACCTGTCTCTGTGGCCCAGGTATCTCGAGGGACAACTGGCATAAACGCCGCAAGACCGGCGGCAAACGCAAGCCCTACCACAAGAAGAGGAAGTATGAACTCGGTCGCCCTGCTGCAAACACCAAGGTGAAGACAACAGCGACCACGTGTATCGGATTTGGGGGGGGGGGTTATTATGGTTATTTGATGCTGTGTGGATGATTATAAATTGACCATAGGTAGGTCTGTTTTGACCGTTTTGGTTAAAAGTTCAAGGGCCTACCAATGACCTGGACTGTCATAGTTACACTGACACACTGCATTGAAACGCAGGGCTCATGTTGCCTGCTCATGTGACGCTGGCTTCCACTAACGTATCCTCATCCTGTCGTAGATCGGACCTCGTCGTATCCACACGGTGAGGACGCGCGGCGGCAACAAGAAGTACCGTGCTCTGAGGGTGGACGTTGGCAACTTCTCATGGGGCTCAGAGTGTATGTTTGTCGCTCCGTTTGCCGTGGATGTTGCCTTGTGAATTGCCTTTCTGTGAAGATATTCATGTCCAGTTCTGCTACTGAATGCTTGTGCGGATATTTGTGACTCTGAGAGAGACAAAATCTAGATTCCCAGGGCCGACTTGTGGTGTCATTGCTCAGTTGGATGCATTTGCTAAACAACCGGGAATGTTTACACTTTCTGGTTTGTGGTTCTGCAGGCTGCACTCGCAAGACCAGGATCATCGATGTTGTGTACAACGCCTCCAACAACGAGCTGGTCAGAACCAAGACCCTGGTGAAGAACTGCATCGTGCTCATTGACAGCCTGCCCTTCAGGCAGTGGTATGAGGCCCACTTCGCCACTCCTCTGGGACGGAAGAAGGGAGCCAAGCTGGTGGGTGTAGTCTCGTCTCCTGTTTAAGTCAGTACTGTTTGTTCGTACCAGAACAGGGAAAAGCCTGAGGCGGTCCCCAAAAGCTACCTGAATAACCATGCGCTCACCGGTCTGATTGGACTCTTTGGTCTTTCTGTGACGATACCCTTGTCCAGTTCTGCTACTGAATGAATGTGATTGATATTCGTGACTCTGAGAATGACCACAGGTTCTACAGTACCATGTCCAATTAAGATACGGTGTGGTGTCCTTCCTGTTGGTGTAATTGTGCTGTCTGCCAATAATTGAATGACTCACTATCCACTTGACATGTTTTAAGTCATTTAGTGTACATACATTGACTTAGTGCACATTACCTCTGACACGTTCAGTTCATATTGACTTAAAACGGCATTTGAACGCTTTATATCCTGTAGACTCCTGATGAGGAGGACGTGATTAACAAGAAGAGGTCGAAGAAGATCCAGAAGAAGTTCGAGGAGCGCAAGAAAAACTGCAAGATCTCCACTCTCCTGGAGGAGCAGTTCATGCAGGGGAAACTCCTCGGTGAGTTTAATGCCTCTTGTTTTGCAGGGACACGTTGGTCTGGGAGAATCCATTGAAAGTTCCAGATAGATGTGCAGTGAATAGACCTGATGTTGTTCTGTAGTCTACATCAGTGTCTGTCTATGCTGAGGCCTTGGGGTGCACAGTTCGCTTCGCACTCACCTTGTGACATGTTAGGGTCGGTAGAAGGGGATAAAACAAATGTCTGGGTTGAGAAACGGTCATATTGGAGGCATGGTTTGTCCTGTTTCTGTTGAAATGGTTAAAAATGCTGTCTGGTTGGATGCGGCCCTTCAAACAACAGGTGTGGAGTTCAATTAGAAACCCTCCAGGTCTGAAGTGTCTCAAAGCAGTGTTCTTCTATCCATGCCTTGGGACTCAACATGCAGGCTTAGTTTCAGTGTGTTTGTGAGCTAATTAGTTTCCAGCTTGGGTCAGAACCCGGTTGAATCACATGTTCAACTGAGCATCTAAGACCTGCTGCTTAGTTCCCACTGACCACAAGGGTTCAAGCACAAGTTTTCCTAGAGCGTATTACCTCCCCATATCTGCCACCTAACATCTTGACTGGTGGGCTGGAACGGGGACTTGTTGCCTGTGCCGAGGGAGGGACACTGCATTGAACCACTGTGGTCTGCTTATTCATGATAATCTCACCCAGTTCTGCTACTGAATCCTCAGTGATGGTACAACTTACCAGTTTTCTGTTGGGACTTGTGCTCCGGGTCTGTGGTGCTGGGGAACTGGTCTGAGGTCACTAATGCTCCCTTCTCCCTGCAGCCTGCGTGGCCTCCAGGCCGGGTCAGTGTGGCCGAGTGGACGGCTATGTTTTGGAGGGTAAGGAGCTGGAGTTCTACCTGAGGAAGATCAAGGCCAAGAAAGGCAAATAGATGTACAGCAGCTGTTTGATACCACGTCAATAAAAACCAATCGTCCCAACACTGCTGTCAGTCTCGTTTCTTTTTAAATGTCACTGTCGTTTGGTGGTGGGTGGACAGGGTTGTCAAGGGCGGGCGTGTTATTAAGATGCAGTCTGTGCTGTTTATTGGGTTTACTTGGCTGATGCAGCGTTACGTTTTAAATCCGAGGGACTGTTGTAGCCTAATCTCTGCTGTGTTTTTCGGGTAAGTGACAGTTGGTCTGTGTTCAAATGTTGTTGCTGTTGCACTGTCAAGTGCCAGGACTGCTTTTGCCCTGGCAGTCCTGTCTCATTCCAGTGCTAGAATAACCTCCGCCACAGGCAGAAGGGCTGGTCTCATCAATGGCCCCACCCTTTCGATGGCAGAGAACACTTTTGGTGGCTAACTGAAATATGCTGAATAAATTCCTCAATCTGATTTCATTTGTCTGGAGTTCTCATTTGGTGAAAAACGGCAAGCTGACGAGTTTAAGTGCGGCGTTTTTGTGACTAAAATGTGTAATTGAGTACCAGCTGTGCTTGTCATGCTGAAGTTGAGCGCCCCTAGTGGTCTGAACCGTGCCTAGCAGCTGATCCCTTGGCTTTCTGTTCTGAGTTTTCTGTTAAGGGAAGCTGATGGCTTTTAGACTAACATGAATAAATCTGCAAGCTTGCAGGCGTTCAGTACAGGCAATATGTAAACAACTAGTTTGTCCTAATCATAATGGAGGATTTGTCCTAATGCTTCTGGGTACGCAAGCAAATGTACACACTTCTGCTCCAGCAATAAACTAGGCTATTTTTCTAACGTTTTATTGAGGGTTTGGTGTCGGATGGGCTGATACATGGGATAAAATTGAAGTGTAGCTTAAACTGCCAGCCGTTAAATGCTTGTACACCAGTTCCCAGTCCACAATCTATTGTTCATCTACCAGTGCCTCTGATTTTGGACTCCGGGCTCATTGATGTATTTTATTGCTGATACCTTCAATCGCCCCTAAATAGCAGTGGTCGTTTTTTGAGAACTTGTGCACGACAAAAGCGGGAGAGAACGATAACCATGTATTTTTGCAGGAATACTCGGATGTTGAAAGTCAAGGTTTTTCGAGTCTTCACAAAGGTTGTCCACAGGCCCCGACGAACATCCCAGTTCTGCTGGTTAGGGCTCCGCAATTAATTTCTAGTGCTCTTGCACACTTAATCTAACATTAATTTCTGGGGTCATTCCCAGAATGTGGAAAACCTCTTATGTGGCGCTACTGAATAAGGGCGGTGATGTGACCAAGACAACATCTAAAATATTTCCTTCTTTAAATTCTCACGCCGTGCAGAGTTATTGGGAACCAAAGTTGATATTCTTGTTCTTAGATCGAGATATAATTACACACCGCGAAGAGACCAGACTTGACATACCTGCGTCTGAGTTGCTACACAAACAACCGAACTTATGTTTTTGACACCAGGATCAAACTTAAGTTATGGCGGCAGGCTCGGAACGTATGTTCATTATAATGTGGTGGTTACCGATCGCTGTCGTGTAGGTTACTTAAAATATTTTTGCTAGCCAATAGGTGACAGTGGGGCTGTAACCACTGTTGCCAGAAGTGGATTGGGTTGTGTAGAAGAAATAGTGTTTGTGCTGTTTTTATGTGGAGTCCGCGGGCGGTTGGGCATAATGTCAGTCTGTCCCCGCAAAAAATACTTAGAAAAAAAATAAGTGAAAAATACGCATGCGGAAACCATCTCATGTGTTTTTTTTCTGTAGGGGAACTACTCTTGTCAACAATACGATTCGTTTCGATTCGGTGGTTACTACTTTGTGGAGGGAGGGGTGCGTTATGTGAGACTGTTTAGCGTGCACAGTGATTAAAAACTACAAAATCCTTATCAGGTTCACTGAGTAGCATTAACGTGCTCTCACGGCACGCATCGGAAACGAACAACGCACATACTGAAACAAGTTTTGTAAAAAGCCATCGCAAAGGTTTACAGCAAAAACAACAGCAAACCTTAACCTACTCTAGCCTACATCTGTGTTCATGGTCCATATCTTCTGTACAGGAGGCAGTTCTATGACAGACTACAGTAGATTTGGTAAAGGAGTCTAGCTGAATTAATGAGGCATCATGTTGCCTTCAAAAAACACACACACATCTGAGTTCGTCTGTTTCAGGTCTTTCTGGAGATAATTTACTGAGATCTTATAAGAGAAAAATCCTTCACATTGTTCTAGTCAGTATCACCAGTTATTCAGCTTAAATATCAGCCTGCTTACCTTCAAAGCTTTTTAAGATTGTTTCTTAAAGGAAACATGCAACTTTCCAGAACTGGAAGTTTACATTTGTGGGCAGTAGAATTGAAACTGGACAAAGGCTGTAGCAGGAAATAAAGATGGATGGAAGTGTCCTAGAAACTGATGATTAGATATAGAAATATAGAGTTGAACATCACTTGGTCAACAACAGATCATCACCAGAACATCAGTATAGTCACGTCCAGCTATCAGATATGCGACAGGGAACAGATATAAAGCCAGTGTCTTGAATGATTCACAACTACAGAACCACTGAGACAGAGACTAAGTGTTTAACCAGCAGTCAGACAGATTCTCTCTAACAGAATGTATTGTGTCACCATGCTGAGCTTTCTACTGGCTGTTCTCGTCACAACCAACCAGGCTGGACAAGAAGACATTTATGATATTTTAGAGGAAGGTAAAGACTGTTCGATTCAACAAAATCAATACATCTGATAGCTGCTGTCTGATCTTCAGATACACCTCTGATGAGAACCTCCTTCTGTGGAACACTTCTAACCCTTCACCTGAGAATTTCACCCTGTCTGGAGGGTTACGGGATCGACTTCATCTGAAAAGGGAAGTATTGAAGATCTACAATGTTACTCAGTCAGACTCTGGTCAGTACAAGGTAGAGTGCTGGACGGATGAGAAGGTTTTATACCAGGAACAACACGTCCTCTCAGTCTGCAGTACTGTAAAAGAGACTTTATTGAACAAGTATTCTGGGCCAGCTGAGATACAACTTCAGTGTGGAGGAGCAGTTGGCCGTGACAATGTGAGAGTCCAATGGTTCTACGAAACCTTTCAGGACAAACTACAACCTTTAATATTGGACCTAACAGCTGAAGAGGGACCCCTTTGGCATCAACTCCATGTTCTACAGAGTGTGCTCTTCACTGATGGCCTGTGCTCTGCTGGGGATGGTCTGTGTTCTGATCACTGTGAACCTGAAGACCAGGAGAAGAAACCAGGCCTCCCTGAAGACCAGGAGAAGAAACCAGACTTCCCTGAAGACCAGGAGGACTGCAGTCCAGAGACAGAGGAGCGGCAGAGTGGAAGAGGAGAGAGAAGAGAGGGATGAAGAGAGAAGAGAAGTTCAATGTTCAAAGTTTATTTATCAAATGCATCCTGCACAATGAAATTCTTGTGACATGGCACACGACATCTACGTAGTAAGAATTAAGAAATAGATAAAGGAAAAATATAGCAATAATATACATAACAATGTAAACTAGCAGCAATTTTAAAAAGTGTAGAGTGAGGAATTTCAACAATATGGGTAGAAGTATTGAATATTATAGATACAATATGAGTGTAATATGCCTATGAATGGTACATAAAAAAGAATAATTTAATGTACATTGAATGTACATAGAAAGACATTAGAGCACCTGGAATGTTCATGTGTGATCAGTATGATCATGGATCAGTGTTGCTGGTTGAGGAGCCTTATGGCCTGAAGGAAAAAACTGTTTGTGAGTCTGGAAGTGCGTGCCCTGACGCTCTGGTAGCATTGACCAGAAGGCAGCAGTGTGAACAGACCATAGCCTGGGTGGCTGTAGTCTTGATGATGTTCCGTGCTTTCCTCAGGCATCATGTATGGTAGATGCCTTGCATGGAGGGGAGATGGCAGCCGATGATGCGCTCCGCAGACTTCACCACCCTCTGGAGGGACTTGAGGTCTGTAGCAGAGCAGCTGCCGTACCAGGCAGTAAAGCAGCCTGAGAGGATGCTTTCAATGGTGCACCTGTAGAAGTTGGTGAGAGTTTTTACAGACATGCCAAATTTCTTGAGTCTCCTCAGGAAGTAGAGTCGCTTTTGGGCAGTTTTCACTGCCAAGTTGGCTTGTCTGGACCAAGTGAGGTCATCTTTGATGAACACACAGAGAAAGTTGAGGTCGGAGACTCCACTTCTGCTCCATCAATGTGTATGGGAGCCTGACCCCCCTCTGCCGCTTCCTGAAGTCCACCATCATCTCTTTAGTCTTGCAGACATTGAGAGAGAGGTTGTTGTCCTGGCACCATGTAGCCAAGTTCTTTACCTACTCTCTGTAAGCGGTCTCATTGTTGTTGGAGATGAGAACCAGGATGGTAGTGTCATCTGTGAATTTAAGGATGGTGTTGGAGCTGTGTGTGGCCACGCAGTCATGCATGAACAAGGAGTACAGGAGGGGACTGAGTACAGAGGAGTCAGTGCAGATGAGGTGTGGTTGCCCATTCTCACCATCTGGGGTCGGCCCGTAAGGAAGTCCAGGATCCAATTGCAGAGGGAGGTGTTGAGTCCCAGGGTCCTGAGCTTAGGAACAAGCTTGGCGGGCACAATAGTGTTGAATGCAGAGCTGTAGCATCCTCACGTATGTGTTGCCTTTTTCCAGGTGGGAGAGGGCGGTGTGTGTCGTCAGGGCGATGGCATCGTCTGTAGATCTATTGGGGCGATATGCAAATTAGAAGGGGTCCAATATGTCAGGGAGGGTGGAGCAGATATGAGTTCTGACCAGCCACTCAAAGCACTTCATGATGGTGGAGGTCAGTGCTATGGGGCGGTAGTCATTCAGGCAGGTGACGGAAGGTTTCTTCGGTACAGGGACAATAGTGGTCTGTTTGAAGCAGGAGGGGACTAAAGACAGAGACAGGGAGAGGTTGAATATGGAGGTAAAAACCTCCGCTAGTTGGTCAGCGCACCCCCTGAGGACACAGCCTGGAATGCCATCTGGCCTTTGTGACTTCCGAGTGTTCACTCTTTTAAAAACTCTCCTCACGTCAGCCGTGATTAGGGTCAGAGTGCAGTCGTTCTGGTCCTCAGCAAGCCTCACTGAAGGTGCATAGAAGGTGTTGGGCTCATCAGGGAGCGAGGAGGTGGGACGAGCATCATTGCTAATTCTCCCTTTGTATTCTGTAATGTGTCACATTCCACACCACACGTGTCCTGGGTCAGAGCTGTGGTAGTTAGACTCCAGCTTATCCCTGTAGTCTCTTTTGGCATCTCTGATGGCCTTCCATAGGTCAAGAGAGTGATGAAGAAAGAGGAGATTGAAAAAGAACAAGAGAGAATAGAGTGAAGAAGGTGCGAAGAGTGTGAAGACAAAAGAGAGAATTAATAAGAAAGTGGGGAGGAAGAGGAGAGAGAAGAGTGAAGTTATAAGAGGTAGAAGAGGGAGATGTACTTCAATTTAAAGTAAACATACAAACGTCTCTGCTTACGGCTACACATTAGATACATTCTGTACATATTCTAATATTTCTTTTGAATTTGTTTCATATTGTCCATTTTGGTTCCAAAACCACTTCTCATACTGAATGTTTGACCTGGTCTGACCACCTACATTGACTCAACATGGACTGACTTCCTCACCCACACACCCATACAAACACATGGACTGACTCCCTCACCCACACACCCATACAAACACATGGACTGACTCCCTCACCCACACACCCATACAAACACATGGA
>JACXGI010020099.1:0-11619 GCA_016801175.1 Esox masquinongy | reverse complement strand
GACAGACCCCTGAAACACCATAACACTAGAGACAGACCCCTGAAACACCATAACACTAGAGGCAGACCCCATGCAGGGAGACATCCTGCTAACTTCTACTGTCATAGATCAGCTCTTTCTGGGTCCCTGCCTCTCTGTCTGTCATTTGCACACCACCCCAGCCAGTTTGCCTCCCTGCTTATACAGACCCAGCAGCACAGCAGCCATTCAGAGTGAAGAGTGGCTGGTAGAGAGAAAAAAAAGCTAAATAACATGAATCAAGCCCATTTTCTAGCACTCCACAATAAGGATTCCTGTGGATAAAATACAGAATAAAAAGCTGATTTTCTCAACAATTATGTTAAGTTAGGTCAGCGGGATACAGAGGCTCTCTCCTGCTCCCTCCTCCCTCTTCTCCCTCTACCATCTCCCGCTCCCTCTCACTTCCTCGTCTCACCCTCCCTTTCCCGCACCATGAAGCCCAAGAGGAACATGTTGTACTACACTAATAGTCTAACAGTCTGTCATGTAGATTTGTCACACACAGTCTCACCCAGAAACACACATTATAAATCACCAGACAGACAGAGATTATATATCACCACAGACAGACAGAGATTATTATCACCACAGAAAAACATTATATATCACCACAGATAGACAGAGATTATTATCACCACAGAAAAACATTATATATCACCACAGACAGAGAGATTATATAAAACCAAAGACACACAGACAGAGATTATTATCACCACAGCCAGACAGACAGAGATTATCACCACAGACAGACAGACAAACATTATATATCACCACAGACAGACAGAGATTATTATCACCACAGAAAAACATTATATATCACCACAGACAGAGAGATTATATATCACTAAAGACACACAGACAGACCGACAGACAGACAGACAGAGATTATATATCCCCACAGACAGACAGAGATGATATAACACCACAGTCAGACAGACAGAGATTATCACCACAGACAGACAGACAAACATTATATATCACCACAGACAGACAGACAAACTTACAGACAAACACAATTATCATGACAGACATAATTCTTGCCACAGAGAGACAGACAGACAAAAGTGAAATCTCAACTCAAAAGTGAAATCAAAGGTGAAACCAATTTGTAACCCTGTCCTGCCGGCATGGAAATGACTGAAAATGTAATTCTGCAGAACGGACGTCTCACCAAGTCTTTATGTATCTATCATTCATTGTGTATGCATCTATCCAATGTCTCTGAATCATGGGGTGAGGAAGGTATTCAGAGGTATAGAATACAGGCATAATAATAAGGCCAGATAACATTGTTTAGACGTTGTATTTTCAATGGATTATTATTAGAACAAACACCTAAACTCTTCCCTGCAGCGCAACAACAACTAAAGACCTCGGCCCAGAAATCAATAAGGTTTGATAAAACACAATGCCAACACTGTCACCCGCCCCCACCTCCTAGCTGTCGGCATGACACGGAGCCCGGGTGCCAAACCACACCCTGTTCCCTGCACGGCACACTCCTCTAAACCAAATCCCAACAGTCCAAAGAAGTGCACAGCGTTAGGGAATAGGGTGCCATTCGTGGTGCGACGTTATCAACCACCATTATTCCTGTCTCCATTCAATGTCATCATTAGCCCCAGTAGTGTCAAAGCTGCTCAATAAAGAGCATTATTTCCACAATGATCACACCGCATTAATCCCATTATACTGCTCCCTTCCATTGGCTGGGACAGAGTCCACGCCTCCGTCCCAAATGGCACCTGTTTAAATATGTAGTGCCCCTACTTTTGACCTGATGTCCGTGGCCCCTGGCTAATATGAAGGTAGCGGGTGGCAGTTGATGGACGGGGGGAACAACCTGGCCCAAATGACTCCTGGCTGTCCCTGTCCAAAGTCCTCCTGGCTGTATTGCAGATCTAGTTTCTGTCTGCTGATTCCTGCTGCCACTGCCCACAGCCCACCTGGTTGTCTCTGTCCATGTCCACCTGGGTGTCCCTGTCCATGACCACCTGGGTGTCCCTGTCCATGACCACCTGGGTGTCCCTGTCCATGTCCACCTGGTTGTCCCTGTCCTCATCCATCTGGTTGTCCCTGTCCTCGTCCACCTGGTTGTCCCTGTCCTTATCCACCTGGTTGTCCCTGTCCATGTCCACCTGGGTGTCCCTGTCCTCGTCCACCTGGTTGTCCCTGTCCTCGTCCACCTGGGTGTCCCTGTCCATGTCCACCTGGGTGTCCCTGTCCTCGTCCACCTGGTTGTCCCTGTCCTCGTCCACCTGGTTGTCCCTGTCCTTATCCACCTGGTTGTCCCTGTCCTTGTCCACCTGGTTGTCCCTGTCCACCTGGTTGTCCCTGCCCTTGTCCACCTGGTTGTCCCTGTCCACCTGGTTGTCCCTGTCCACTGTGCATCAACTCTGCTGTTGCTTTCTCTTTTGGGTTTCAGGCGTGGGTGTCAGTAGAAGTGCTTGGTGAAAACTGCTGACGTAAAAAGGGCTTTATAAAATAAATTTGATGGGTTATACTGATCCTCTCAGGATGTAGCCACAGAGACACTCGAGTCCCAAATGGAAGCAGACATAGTATCCTACTTCTGATCAGGGCCAGAGAAGCTTGGGTCAGAAGTGGTCCACTTTGTAGGGAATAGGGTGCCGTTTGAGATGATCCAATGGCCCAGTCCACTTCAAATGCCAGATGGTGACGGGATCTCTTCTGATCTGGACAGAGGAATTTTAATAGGTGCTTCGCACGGGAAAGGTGTCTTCCCAAGATGTACCTCAAAGCAAAACAATCATTTAGCAGGCTTCCAGGAGCTGTGTGTGTGTCTGAGTTTTCTAAATGATGTTTGTCCTTTTCAGGAGTTAACGCTTCCACAACTACCTATTTAAACCCGGCACGTACAGTAGGAATATTAATTATACAGGGACTCTGTGAATCCATCTTTCCTTGGCAGTTTGTTTATAACACAGACCTCTCCCTTTCCCTCCACTGCTTCCTTCCCCCTCTCCTGTATCTAATACCCTGTCTCCCCTCAACACGAGCGCTCTCCCCTTAAATCAATCCCTTCTCTCCTTGAATATATTTTTCCAGTAACAAATCAGTCCTGGCAAATTATGTCGCATAAGCACAGAGAATGACAGCCTAATGTCAAGGATTCAGCCTGTACCATCCCAAGGTGAGCAATCACACCGAGGGGAGAGGGGAGGTGTGGGGGAGAAGAGGGGAGGGGGACGGAGACTGTGAGAGGAGGGGGAGAGGAGTGGAGCGGGGGTACTGCTTTGTGTGTGTGTATATGTGTTTTTCTGTGTGTATATGTGTTTGTGTGTATGCCAGGCCGCCCAGAGTCCAAACAAACACACAAACAAACAAACAAACAAACAAACAAACAAACACACACACACACACACACACACACACACACACACACACACAGTGTGTCTGCTGCAAAAGATAAACAAACCAATTAGGACCCTGAGGAATGGAGGAGAGGAAGCAGCACTGCTATTCTCCAGTCACTGGGTCCACAACGGAATATTTAATAAAAGAACAATCAATGAATTTTAAGTCGCACGGATTGAGCAATCCTAGGACTGAAAAACTAAAGTTAAAGATACATGCATAAAAACACAGTAACGCTGGCGGAAAAAAAGAGTCATACAATAAATAAACACTTGAGGTAAACTACTAGAGTTGTTGGAATTTAATTAATTTATGCAGCATCCAGGAGAGGAGAAAAAACCCACACCAAGCAGATTCATCATCATCATCATCATCATCATCATCACGGCTTTATCTGGGCCCCCCCTCTCCACCCTTCCAGGGACGCATGCCCTTCTGGTGAGGATGACTCAGCTTACATCTTCTGACAGCTGTGAGCCGACGGCTAAGTCAAAAAGAGCCACAGTCATTGTTTTGATTGGTCCCACGTTGTTATGCTACAGTACACATTGGACCGCGGCCGTTTGCAACCCAAGCACGCAAACACGCAACATCAAAAAGAAGACGTCTGCTTTCTATTAGCTGAGGACGATCGGTGGGCACATTAAGTCCCAGCGCTCCGGTTCCGCTCTGGCTTTGTCCCCTGACTGGCCCTATCAATGATAGCAGAAACAGAGCCCAGAATGGCCTAGAAGGGCATTAAGAACAGGGCACACACCGAGCATGGCATTAAAGCTGACCAATAAAGACGGCCATGCTAATTAAAGTAGCTAATGTCTTCACAGTCCACCAGAAAACAGCTATCTGTCTCACTGGAGATAAATGTATGGATGGGTGGAGGTTTAAATGGAGGCTATGATGCAGGGATCAGGGGATAGCAGTGTCTGCCTCTCCTCTGTTCTCTCCCCCCTCTAGGTCCAGAACCAGCAACGGTCCACAGTCACTGGTTCTAATCCCCGGGGACCCCCCCCCACTGTGCTTGATAGTGACGATACACAGCCTGCATCACAGACACACTGAGATACATCTGGTAGAGAGACAGACAGACAGAGAAAGAAAGGGAGAGGACAAAACAGACAGACAGAGAAAGAAAGAGAGGACAAAACAGACAGACAGAGAAAGAAAGGGAGAGGACAAAACAGACAGACAGAGAGATACAGAAAGAGAGTTTTCCTAAAACAAATAAGTACACTTAACTTTGCCTGATACATGAACTCTCCTAGTACCTTCAACATGGTTGTGAACCATCTGAGAGACAAGGCAAGAAGAGCCTAGTACTCCACCGAGAAGGACGTAACACTCCGTTTACTCCGCCGAGAAGGACGTAACACTCCGTTTACTCCGCAGAGAAGGACGTAACACTCCGTTTACTCCGCCGAGAAGGACGTAACACTCCGTTTACTCCGCCGAGAAGGACGTAACACTCCGTGTACTCCGCCGAGAAGGACGTAACACTCAGTTTACTCCGCCGAGAAGGACGTAACACTGCCGTCCCAAACAGCATCGGGCTGAACTTCCTCCAGTCAGTCATAGAACACATTGTCCTCTATGTTGGGGAGGTTTGGGGACAACTTACCCACCTAGATCTCACAACGTGGTACAGGAACCCAACAAAGTACATCTGAAATGCCCAGTATGTAGTATTCTGCCAAAGTATTCTCAAAGTACACCTGAATTGCCCAGCACACAGTATTCTGCTAAAGTATTCTCATCAAAGTATACCTGAAATGCCCAGCACGCAGAGCAGCAATGAGCAGAAAACCCACTAGTTACCAACATCCAGTAAATGGCTGGAGAATTTCCCACCAACCTTAAACCTTCCAGAAAAACGTCAGGAACTATAGAGAGATGAAGGCAAAGACAAACCTCCAACGCCACCCGGATTTGGGTCTCTCTTCATAAACCCAGAAAGATCCCACAGATCCCCAGGAGAGCAACATAGTTTCTAATCAAATCATGAGAAAACAAACAAACAACTATGTGACACACTGGAAGGAATAATCATAAAAAAACATGTAATCCATTAACCATTACCTTAAACTAACCCTTTCCTCGATAACCTAACGTATCCCAAAGCCTAACCCTAACCCCTAATGCCTCAACCTTAAGCTAAACCCAATTCCAACACTAACCCCATTCATTTTCCTTCTGGGGAAAATGCTCGGATCAGATCAACAGGGCTCTACAAACACACCAAGTGCCTCTTATTCAGTACATAACACTACCTTTGAATTTAAGAATCCTGCGTGCCAATGTTACACTCCATGTACCTTCTTATGGATTTTAAAAATTTCAGATCCAATTTTATTTTGTAAAATTACAATTTAGTTATTTAAAAAATAAATACGAATGACAGGGACAAATTTATAGTCACCCCAGTCCAAGCTAGTCCTTGGTTGCACAGACTTTGGCCAAAATATCTGCCAAGAAATGCTTATTGTAGCCATCAATCACCTGCTCCGCTATTTTAGGTTCTCGCCACACGTTTGTTAAGTGATTCAGATGTGGACACTCCTGAACAGTTCAGTGTTTAATTTAGAGTTCATGTTAAAAATTGTTATAAAATTATGTACATTTGACTGTCAAAAATATATTTAAAAAATAGCATTTCAGTTATCTGTTACTACCACAAGCATTTAAGGTATTATCAGTTATGGTATTGCTGTCAAGCATTTCAGTTATTATACTACTGTCAGAAGCATTTCAGTTATCGTATTTCTGTCAGAAACATTTCAGTTATCATATTTCTGTCAGAAGCATTTCAGTTATCGTATTTCTGTCAGAAGCATTTCAGTTATCTAGTCGAAGTCAAAGCCTCCCTGCCACTGGCAGCGGACTGGTCTTTTGTTCTCAAAGTAAATGTTGTCATTGGTAACCATGAGATAACCCCACCGCTCAAGGAAAGCCAGCCGGATTTACCATCTCAACAATGGACCTGAAGAAGCCTCAATATTGTCGAGAAACTTCTATTGGTTCTAAACTATCTAATTGGTTCTATGGACCAATTAAACAGAGAGAGAGGTGTTTGGCAGTAGAGGCAGAGCTGAGTTTACTGTAGACAAATGAGCCAACTGATGAAAATAAAACCCTCACTACCACATCAAGGAGTCTGTGACTCTGCTGCGTCCAGTATGGAGGCCATATGTGTACACGGTCACATGAAATCAGCACATCAGGTGTTTGAGTGTAAACACTGTTGTGGTTCTTCAACATCAACGACCTGAAACACGCCTGAAGAAGAACCCAGAGGTGCAGGAGTAATCTTGGTCGTGACAGAGTCTGAGGGGTCATGCGTGGGCCCGGCTAGACTCTCGTAAACCTGCCGGGAGCTTCTGTTATAACAAATTGGACTTAAAAATAGAGACCTTTTTTAAAATAAATGACACCAACAGGAATGGTTCAGAAAAGATGGTGCAGCGCTGTAAGACAGTGTCTCCTGTGCACACGTCCTGCTGCAGCATGAATCCACCCCGCCGTCATTTCAGTAAAAAACGTCCACTTCCCTGTACAAGAAAGAATAAAAACGCCTGAAGAGAAAGATAAACATCTTTGTGGATAGCCGGTATTCATATAAGAGTTGCAGGACTGTGCTCGTGGTTAGTGAAGTGTCCTCGAACACATCCAAAGCCCACTATAGTGGAGAGAGCTGGAAATGGCTGTCTGAGGACAAAAGCCACTAACATCCAAGCTCATGCTCATGTTGGTGACAGTTATCTTGGCTAAAGTCCATGCAACCTCGTAACAGCTCCAGGGCAACTGGAATTAAAAAAACTAATTCTATAGTCTCTCTCTCCATTATTGTTTTTTTGTGAATAAAAATTGCCAGCATTTGTCAGAAAGGTTCTATAACGTCTAACATGAAACGAGGAGTGGGGACCGATAATTTATTTCCATTTATTAGAGGTGAAACTGTGATTTCCGTCAGAGGTGTAGGGATGTTTTGGCCTCAGCTGTCCATGGGGGTTACGGTGTAATTAGTGGCCAAGTCCCGGTCTACCACAGAAAATGTAACCGTTTTCCTCTTTTCCAGTAACGTGCAGATGTACACACACATATAGGGTTGAAAGGCCAAAGTGTTTTCCCCGGCTGCAAAAGAAAACCAGTTTTTACAAGGTAATGTGGGTGTAAAAGGGGAAAGTTTAAACATCCTGGTGGATGAATATGGAGTCCGGGCTGGCGGTCGGCCAAACACAGAGGCCCAGAGGCATTTACCCCAAATACAATGGATTAAAGCCATAACTGTAATGTTGTCGAATTCAGAAAGCACTGACTTAAAAGTCCCCAAATAATACTACTTCTACAGGAAATCGGTGTTAGACCACCACTAGCTCCCAGCTCAAAGAGGGTGTTCATTCATCACAAGAAACATTGAGTTATATCGGGTAAAATCATTTCAAGATTAATAACATTAAACAACAAAAGCGACTGAGATGTTATGGAGTTTTGCCTTTCCTCTGTAAATTATAAACGCTTCCTATCGTTTATGGCATCTTGAATAAATCCTATTTTTGAATTAAAAAAAAAAACACTTGATGAGTTGAAACTCTTAGTCCTCTCCACACCTCAGCCCCAACCCCCCGCCCCCAAACCCCCACAGCCCGGCCCGGCCCAGACCCCCACAGCCCGGCCCGGCCCAGACCCCCACAGCCCAGCCCAGACCCCCACAGCCCGGCCCGGCCCAGACCCCCACAGCCCAGCCCAGACCCCACAGCCCGGCCCGGCCCAGACCCCACAGCCCGGCCCAGACCCCCACAGCCCGGCCCAAATCCGTAGGGCCCACTTCTATAGGCCAGGTTCCAGCAGGCAAGCCTTAATTGGTCTGTCCCACTGAGAGCCAATCACCTGTCAGCCTTTTTCAGCTAGACAACTCCTCAGCCAATCATAGTCTGTTGTACTGCAGACAGCTAATTACCACTCAATTATACAGTTGCACCTCCACAGATGGCTACAGTTTCCCCAGTGAGTGTGTGGAGTGTGTGTGTAGAGTGCGTGTGTGTGTGTGTGTGTGTGTCTACATCTAGTCGACAACCGCCACCACATCTTTACCATACAAGGGAATCATTTTGTGACAGCAATTTAACACACAAGGAAATCATATAGATGGTTGCTGGCAATTACAAAATTCCATCTAATTAGACTTCAGTCACTAAACAACCCAGCCCTCATCACTCGACTGTCTGGGACTGAACATCCACAACTGGAGGCGAGGAATGAGCAAGAACAGGAAGATAAAAAATAAATGACCAAGATTCAGGAGGGTGTTGTAATTGAACAATTATGAATTCATTTTCATCGGATGATTGTTGGCAATTCTAAGAAGCCATCTGATGAGTCAGGCAGTGAAATGACACTGGTCCAGACAAAGGAAATGGTTGTGTCAGAGACGCCACGTTTCCAGGCCGCATCCCAAATGGATACCTACTATATGGTGTTGCACTTTGCAGAAGTGTGTAGTAACTCACCGCAAGGACAACTGTTCAGGTCAACTGTTCATGTCAATATTAGTATTATTATGTTTGAAATAGTCAAAAAAAGTTTAATGTAAATGTTTAGAATTTTTTCAGTTATAATTTTGCCCAAGTAGGATATTTCAGTATTGTTTCCACACGTGTATGTTTGACAAGAGGACCTTGGTCAAATGAAGGGACAATCGAGTGAATAGAGTGCCATTTGGTAGACTAGCTGGTGAACAGGACAACAGAAACACCAGGCCTCCCCTCAAATCACTGCTAAAAAACAAAACCAAAAATACACATGCATTTTCAGTTTTTGGATCCCTTGAGGATGGTTTGTAATCAAGATGAAAATTCATTTACAAATCCATCTAATGAGGCTTTCCAAAAGTCTAATTTGGCAAGCAAACGCAGCGGGGATAGAATTTCATCAGGACCGACGTTGTAACCAAATCGCCTGCAGACTAAAGGGAGAATCTGCCAGTTCTCCCCCTCTTGTTCCCCTCCCTCCCCCCCCCCCTCCCTCCCTCCCTCCCTACACTGCCTGCGTTCAGCCTCGTGATCCCTCACTCGCTACGGGGAAGGACAGTGGCAGGACAGAGAGGGAGGGGGGAGGGGGCTCATCTTTCCTCCATAGCTCAAGGTCACCGCGAGGACAGCGGCGAGGGCTCGGCAAACGGCGGCTGGGCAGAGCACCGAGCGGATCGGCAGCCGCAGTCACCTCTGTGCTACTCAGCCCGTAGGCAGACTGGGGAGGTGTCAGTTGGTGGTGTGGAGAGCCTCTCCCTTCACTTTCTGGCAGCAAACTGCAGAGGCTGGCGGGGCGGAGCAGTGTGTGTGTGTGTGTGTGTGTGTGTGTGTGTGTGTAGGTGTGTGTATGCGTGCGTGTGTGTGTGTAGTGTGTGCGCATATGTAGGTGTGTGTGCGTGTGTTTGTGTGTGTGTGTCTATGTCTGTGTGTGTGTAGAAGGCTGACGTGCTGTCTTGCAGTGCCAGCTAGTGTTGCGCTTTTCCTTTTTTCTTTTTTTAAGCCCTCCACTTCCTTCCCTCCACCTCCCTCCCTCCCCCATGTCCCTCCCCCACAATCCCTCCCTCCCCTTCGCCTCTTTGCCTGTGATATTATGCTACAGTGTCAGTAGCTCATCTCTGCTTCCCCTCAGCAACACAGAGACCAAGCTGCCCACAGACCCTTTCCACAGACCCTGCCCACAGACCCTTTCCATAGACCCTGCCCACAGACCCTTCCCACAGACCCTTTCCACAGACCCTGCCCACAGACCCTGCCCACAGACCCTTCCCACAGACCCTTTCCACAGACCCTGCCCACAGACCCTGCTCACAGCCTCCAGTGTGCTGCTGTTAACGGAGTCTGACAATATTTCATTTAGCCAGGGTGAACACCAGGGTTCAAATGGGATTTCATTAACTGCCTTTAGTCCGGGATGTAGGTTTTAACTCCAACCCTGTTCCTGGAGATCTACCCTCCTGTAGGTTTTAACTCCAACCCTGTTCCTGGAGATCTACCCTCCTGTAGGTTTTAACTCCAACCCTGTTCCTGGAGATCTACCCTCCTGTAGGTTTTAACTCCAACCCTGTTCTGGAGATCTACCCTCCTGTAGGTTTTAACTCCAACCCTGGGTGTGGTTAGAGGAGGTACTGGGTGTGGTTAGAGGAGGTGCTGGGTGTGGTTAGAGGAGGTGTTGGGTGTGGTTAGAGGAGGTGTTGGGTGTGGTTAGAGGAGGTGTTGGGTGTGGTTAGAGGAGATATGGCTGTTGTCAGTGCTTTGTGTCTGTAGCTGATTTGTCAATGGGTAGTGTGTTCTCCCCAGCAGAGCAGTTGGCAGGGCCCAGTGTCTCCTGTAGCCGGAGGTTATGTGGGACCATCTGCACCAAGTCATTAACATCCCTTTTCACAGGCCGCCGTTTCTCAGACGGTCCAGCATTCAATCCTCTCCGTTTGATTTGGTTCACGCCTAAGAAAACCCTGTTTGGTTGTAAATGGTTTGAGACCAGGGGCTGATCCTGACGTTCGAAATTTTTTAACGTTACGGTTTTATTTGTATTATTTCTTTATTGTCTCCCCTTTAAACTGTATCATCAGGGCACACGCTTTCTCAATGTCTCCCTGAATTAATAAACAGAATGAGTAACTGTTAGTGCTGTTTGTGTGTGTGTTTCTGGCCAAAGAAAGGCTGAGGTATCCGTTTGGTTTTATTCAATGTGGCGTCATGGAATACGTGTTCAGCTAGCTGAGATCACGTTACAGGACAAACCGCTCAATGCTAATAAAAACAAGACCGCGGTTCACCCTACTTCACACTGAGTGTGTGTGTCTGTAAGAGAGAGAGAGACACACAGGGGGAGAGAGAGAAGAGGAATAGAAGGGGGGGGGTGGAGGGGGTAGAGGGTGAAACAGGAGGGAGAGTGGGAAGAGCAGTGAAGGGGGAGACGGGGGAGATGGGGGAGACGGGAGAGAGAGGGAGGATGAAGGAGGCATGGATTGTAGACTGACGTTAACTGGGCTGCAACACACATCCAACCTTCTAGCCATCTCCATGTCCTCCACACACCCCACCTCCACCTCTGAGGCTGTAACGCTGGCCCCGGTAAAACCAAGAACAACACACCCCACCTCCACCTCTGAGGCTGTAACGCTGGCCCCGGTAAAACCAAGAACAACACACCCCACCTCCACCTCTGAGGCTGTAACGCTGGCCCCGGTAAAACCAA
>JACXGI010020098.1:0-11456 GCA_016801175.1 Esox masquinongy | reverse complement strand
TGTTGTGTTGAACATTGAATCCAGACTTTCCCCCTGACAGTCTGTTGTGTTCCCCTGCCTCCAGCCATCCAGAATGTCCCCAGCGGTTGACCTCCATCATGGACATGGTGGAGAAACAAGGACTGCAGTCCCGCTGTGTTTCGGTGGAGGTAGGGGACTGTGACACGCACACACTCACAGGAATCTGGGCTGGATGTCTTTTATTACAGCACGCTGACCTGTTCTGAACTCTCTCTGTGTCTCAGGCTCAACCTGCTACTGAGGAACAGCTGCTGTTAGTTCACACGTAAGTGTCTTTGATTCTGGGTCTGAGTGCTTAACTGCGTTGTCATGAACTAAAACATGGTCTGGTGCATCATTTATTATTCAACGTTAAATGTGGTCTTTAACAGGAAGGAGTATGTAGACTTGATGAGGTCTACTCAGCAGATGAATGAAGACCAGCTGAAGGCTCTGTCTGACACCTATGACTCAGTCTACATCCATCCTGTGAGCTCCTTTGCTCTCCCACCTGACACCTGAAACACGCTTTCCTGGTGGTAGTTTATTTATTTGTCTGGACTCAGGGCCACTGTTGACCCTGTTCTAGGTCTGTTTTGATTAAGGGAGTCTATATTGACCCTGTTCTGGATCTGTTTTGACTATGGGAGTCTATATTGACCCTGTTCTGGATCTGGTTTGACTATGGGAGTCTATATTGACCCTGTTCTGGATCTGTTTTGACTATGGGAGTCTATATTGACCTGTTCTGGATCTGGTTTGACTATGGGAGTCTATATTGACCAGTTCTGGATCTGTTTTGACTAAGGGAGTCTATATTGACCCTTTTCTGGATCTGTTTTAACAAAGGAAGTCTCCATTGACCTGTTCTGGATCTGTTTTGACTAAGGGGGTCTATATTGACGTGTTCTGGATCTGTTTTGACTAAGGGAGTCTATATTGACCAGTTCTGGATCTGTTTTGACTAAGGGGGTCTATATTGACCCTTTTCTGGATCTGTTCTGACTGAGGTAGTCTATATTGACCTGTTCTGGATCTCTTTTGACTGAGGTAGTTCATGTTCTGTTGTAGGAGTCCTACACATGTGCCAGTTACGCCGTGGGCTCCGTTCTACAGTTGGTTGATAAGGTCATGACCTCAGACCTCCGAAACGGATTCTCTATTGCTAGGTAACTCTGGAGTGAAAATAATAACCTTTAACTAAAAAACTGTGAAACAATTTATTTGTGTGAGGATACGGATCTTTAAACAGAACAACATATTGATTGATCGTAAAATGCTTTACCCCCCAGGCCTCCAGGACACCACGCCCATTCAGGAAAGATGAATGGTTACTGCATGTTCAATAACCTGGCCATCGCAGCGCGCTATGCACAGGCACACCACCGGGTGGGACGGTGAGTCGCATCACTGATTGGTGAGCCAATTTGCCAGTTTGCTAGTTGGTTAATTGGTCTGATTGGTCGATTGCAGAGTTCTTGTTGTGGACTGGGACGTGCATCACGGCCAAGGCATCCAGTACATTTTCCAGGAGGATCCCAGGTAGGTCACAGAACCACGGTCCTAACCATGCTGTTGTTTAAGGGGAATAAAGCTTACCACGAAATGCCTCTCCCCCTTATGTCTTCCTCTTTATATATCTCCCTCTTTCCGTCTGTGCTAATCTTTTTCTGTCTTACACTCATGCTCTTTTTCTCTCTCTCTCTTTCTGAGCAGCGTGCTGTACTTCTCAGTTCACAGATATGAAGAGGGTTTGTTCTGGCCCCATCTGTCGGAGTCGGATAGCAGTTCAGTGGGCAGTGGTCCAGGAGAGGGTTACAACATCAACCTGCCCTGGAACCAGGTGGTTACGACAACTCTTCTATTCAATTAGCTAGAAGTTTTAACAGACAAAAAGTCATCTAGACTTTTTGTCTGTTAAAATGGATAGACATTTTTTTGGTGGAGACTTGTCTCCGCTAAACATCAAGTGAGACACGCAAACATGTATTTTAGTCATTTAGTAGACCGTTTAATTCAGAGCAACTAACAGGAGCAATTAGTGTTTAATGCCTTTGTCAAGAGCACAACTACAGATTTGTATTACCTTGTCGGCTAGGGGATTAGAACTGGTGTCCATTAATTTACTGACTCAAAACTCTGGTAACCACAACATTACTTGCCGCCGCTGGAATGTGTGTTTACCTTGAGATCTGTACTTCAGTTAGTAGTGTGTTGACATTGAGGTCTGTACTTCAGTTAGTAAAGTGTGTTGACAATGAGGTCTGTACTTCAGTTAGTAAAGTGTGTTGACATTGAGGTCTGTGCTTCAGTTAGTAAAGTGTGTTGACAGAGGTCTGTACTTCAGTTAGTAAAGTGTGTTGACATTGAGGTCTTTACTTCAGTTAGTAAAGTGTATTGACAATGAGGTCTGTACTTCAGTTAGTAAAGTGTGTTGACAGTGTGGTCTGTGCTTCAGTTAGTAAAGTGTGTTGACATTGAGGTCTGTACTTCAGTTAGTAAAGTGTGTTGACATTGAGGTCTGTACTTCAGTTAGTAAAGTGTGTTGACATTGAGGTCTGTACTTCAGTTAGTAAAGTGTGTTGACATTGAGGTCTGTACTTCAGTTAGTAAAGTGTGTTGACATTGAGGTCTGTACTTCAGTTAGTAAAGTGTGTTGACATTGAGGTCTGTGCTTCAGTTAGTAAAGTGTGTTGACATTGAGGTCTGTACTTCAGTTAGTAAAGTGTGTTGACATTGAGGTCTGTGCTTCAGTTAGTAAAGTGTGTTGACACTGAGGTATTCTTGAGGTATTGAGGTTTTCTTTTTCATGTCTGCAGGTTGGAATGACCGATGCGGACTACATTGCCGCATTCCATCAGCTTCTTCTTCCTGTAGCCTATGAGGTACGTGTAGAAGTCTGTTTGAAGTTATGGTCATAATATCTAGTCACTTGCTTTTCTTACGTGTATTCTGAAGAATGTAACATTCAGTAGTTATTTGACCCTTGACAGCTGGTCTGTCTTTGTTTCCAGTTCCAGCCTCAGCTGGTCCTGGTGGCCGCTGGCTTTGACTGCATGACAGGTGATCCCAAGGTGAGGGGGGCGTAATATGTGCTTTGTTTTAGTACAGTTAGATGTGATGGGTGTGTCTGGTGGGTGTGTCTGATGGGCCTTTCTGGTGGGTGTGTCTGATGGTCCTTTCCGGTGGGTGTGTCTGATGGCCCTTTCTGGTGGGTGTGTCTCATGGGCGGGTCTGATGGGTGTGTCTGATGGGCGTGTCTGATGGTGTGTCTGATGGGCGTGTCTGATGGGCGTGCCTGGTGGGCGGGTCTGATGGGTGTGTCTGATGGGCGGGTCTGATGGGTGTGTCTGATGGGCGTGTCTGATGGGAGTGCCTGGTGGGCGGGTCTGATGGGTGTGTCTGATGGGCGGGTCTGATGGGCGGGTCTTCAGTGTGTTAATCCTGTGTGTCGCAGGGGGAGATGTCCGCCACTGCCCAGGGTTTGTCTGTGCTGACTCACATGTTGATGGGCCTGGCCCAGGGGAAGGTTCTGCTGGCTCTGGAGGTAACAACAACACACTCACCTTTACCCAGTCACCCCCAGTTCTCATGGTCCTCTCACCTTATCCAGACACCTCAATACTCATGGTCCTCTCACCTTTACCCAGTCACCCCAGTTCTCATGGTCCTCTCACCTTATCCAGACACCTCAATACTCATGGTCCTCTCACCTTTACCCAGTCACCCCCAGTTCTCATGGTCCTCTCACCTTTACCCAGACACCCCCAATTGTGTGTTGAGAGAGATGTAGTGATCATGTTGAGGGGTGTCATGTTTTAGGGAGGATACAACCTCCAATCCACAGCGGAGGGTGTGGGTGCCTGTCTCCGGACCCTGCTGGGAGAGTCCTGCCCTCGCCTGAGGTCCCTGTCCGGCCCTAGTGACAGTGCCCTGAGGTCCATTTCTAGGTCCATATCTGCTCTGTATCCCTACTGGACCAGCCTACAGGTCTTGGGTAAGTACTGAACACCTTTATAACCACTTTATTACCACTTTATAACACTTCATAGGCTGTTGATAACCCCCTTATAATTCCTTTGGAGCCTTCCAAACCGTGTCAGTACACCTTCATAACCTTTTCATTACTCCGTTATAACTTTTATTACCAATTTAAAATATATTAATTGAATTCATACCCTTTCATTGCCTGTTATACATTCATAACTCATTTATTACACATTTATGACTGGGGTATGTCTCTTCAGAAGGAGGGCCTCTGTCTTGCATTGACACACTCAACCCAGCGGTGACCCCAGCAGAGGAGGTGAAGGACACCTCCATCCTGACCCCAGCAGAGGAGGTGAAGGACACCTCCATCCTGACCCCAGCAGAGGAGGTGAAGGACACCTCCATCCTGACCCCAGCAGAGAAGATGACGGACACCTCCACCCTGACAACAGCAGAGGAGATGAAGGACACCTCCACCCTGACAACAGGTCTGGTTTACGACCACAGGATGATGGAGCATCACAACATGTGGGACAGGTGACAATATATCAATCAATCAGTTAATCAGTACATGACTCAGTCAATTAATTATTTATAAATCGATTGATATACAATCAATGAATCAAATAATGTAATAATAAATAATGTATCATTTACTTAATCTGTCAATTAGTTAATCAATTAAAGACACCACAAAATGTGGAAGAGGTGGGAATCAATAGATCAAAAAATCTATCGATGAAAGACATCCCAAAAATGAGGGAAAGCCGAGACAGCTAAGCTGAGTTCAGGGCTAGCAATGCCAGCATTGTGGATTCCTTTCCACAGAAATCAAATACACTTACTATGAGCGCATACACTCGCTGTGCTTTCAGGCATTTTGGATAAAAGCATCTGATAAGTGGTGTAAGGACACATCTCAACACTGAATCTTTGGCTAAAATGTTTTTACTAAGGCCAGAAGTGCACTCTAAAACCCAGACCTTTGTTCCCTCGCTCCCAGCCACCACCCGGAGCTTCCTCAGAGGATCCAGCGAATCTTTTCGCTTCATGAGAGCCTGGGCTTGGTGTCCCGTTGCCTGAGGGTACCAGCCCGTTTGGCCACGGAGGAGGAGCTGGCCCTGTGCCACAGGTAACTTCTCTTTAAAGCAAGTCCAAGCGGAGCAGGAAGGGTTTAGATGACAGGTTAAAATGAAGCCCTGAGGGACCGCATGTGAATGAATGTTTCACTAATGTATCTTTAGCTCTGCAGTGTGTAATACTGTTTCTGTCTGTAGCTCTGCATTGTCTGTAGTGTGTAATACTGTTTCTGTCTGTAGCTCTGCATTGTCTGTAGTGTGTAATACTGTTTCTGTCTGTAGCTCTGCATTGTCTGTAGTGTGTAATACTGTTTCTGTCTGTAGCTCTACATTGTCTGTAGTGTGTAATACTGTTTCTGTCTGTAGCTCTACATTGTCTGTAGTGTGTAATGTTTCTGTCTGTAGCTCTTGTGTCTGTAGTGTGTAATACTGTTTCTGTCTGTAGCTCTACATTGTCTGTAGTGTGTAATGTTTCTGTCTGTAGCGTGTAATGTTTCTGTCCCTAGCTCTTGTGTCTGTAGCGTGTAATGTTTCTGTCTGTAGCTCTTGTGTCTGTAGTGTGTAATGTGTTTGTGTTTCTATAGTGTTGTAATGTACTATGTTTATGAATATAGAACTGCACTTTTTCACACGTCGTATGTTGACTTTCCTGACCTTGGGGGTGGTTTGCTCCGGAGTTTCATGTCGGTTTTCACGCGGTGAAGGAGACCTAGACTGACGTCCAGCAGTTCTAATAGCGTGTCCGTGCGTCCACAGCTCGGAGCACATCGCCCAGATCAAGGCCACCGAGGCGATGAAGCCCAGAGACCTCCACCGGCTGGGCGATGAGTACAACTCCATCTTCATCAGTGCTGAGAGCTACAGGAGTGCCAGGCTGGCAGTTGGAGCCTGCTTCAACATGGCACAGGCTGTTCTGAATGGACGGGTAAAACACCATGTCCTCTGTCTTCAGACACGACTGTGAATTCTTTCCACTCTAACACAGCGGGCAGCGATGGCCTAATTTAAATGATGGCTAAAAACATTCAGCCTTTTTTGTCCGGGTTGTTGGTCTGCCGCTTTTTTTTGCCGTTGTCGTGATAGGTTATTGAGTAAAACGTTTGAAGGATGCAGCACTCGCCAGACAGTTCTGGAGGAAATTTATTTTGTGCCCTAACGAACTGCGGATGTGACCGTCCTGCTCCCGGTTTGCAGGTCCGTAATGGCGCTGCCGTCGTACGTCCCCCGGGTCATCACGCGGAGAAGGACGCCGCCTGTGGATTCTGTTTCTTCAACAGCGCCGCCCTCACCGCCCGCTACGCCCAGTCCATCTCCCAGAAACCACTGCGGGTCCTCATCCTCGACTGGGATGTTCACCATGGCAACGGAACTCAGCACATTTTTGAGGAAGACGATAGGTACATAGCCAAGCGTTTTCCATGTAGTGTACACTAATCCAGACCACGGCCTATAGGGAATACTGCTCACTACTTTTGACCAACAGGGCCCATAGGGAATAGTCTTCACTACTTTTGACCAACAGGGCCCATAGGGAATAGTGTTCACTACTTTTGACCAACAGGGCCCATAGGGAATAGTGTTCACTACTTTTAAATCTCCTGTTGCTCCTGTTAAATCTGTTGTCTTCAGTGTGTTTTCTGTATCAATATTTGGGGATGAAAAACCAGTTTGCATTTATTCAACTGGTTGTCATTGTCCCAGAATGTTATCTTTTCCCTTATGGATGTCCCCTAATGGGTGTCCCTTGGTGGGTATCCCCAGTGGGTGTCCCCTAATGTGTGTGTCCTGGTGTCCCTCAGTGTGCTCTACGTGTCCCTGCATCGCTACGAGGACGGGACCTTCTTCCCCTCCTCAGAGGATGCAGACTACAGCAGAGTGGGCCTGGGGAGGGGAGCTGGGTTCAATGTCAACATCCCCTGGAACGGAGCCAAGATGGCCGACGCAGAGTATCTAGCTGCCTTCCACTCAGTGGTCATGCCCGTCGCTAGAGAGGTACAGCTGTCTATCTATCTGTCTATCAGTCTGCCCGTCAGTCTGTCTGCCTATCTATCTGTCTATCAGTCTGCCCGTCAGTCTGTCTGCCTATTTCTCTCTCAGTTTGTCCGACTCTCGGTCTGTCTGTCTGTCTGTCTGTCAGGTACAGAAGCCTGTCTTTCAGTGCTTATGCCTACCTAGGGAAATCTATGTCTCGCTGTCCATCTCATGTTCTCCCCGGTCTCCCCCTCTAGTTTGACCCAGGCCTGGTGTTGGTATCGGCAGGCTTTGATGCCGCCAGAGGAGACCCCCTGGGAGGATACCAGGTGACACCCGAGGGCTATGCCCACCTCACCCACCTCCTGCTGGGGCTGGCGGGCGGCAGAGTCCTGGTGATCCTGGAGGTCAGTGGTCTCTATCCCTTCAGGAGTTCAACAGCCGCGTGATGTTGTAGTGCTTGAGTCGTGGTTGCGTGACATTCGACACGGACTCGCCCATTGGCTGATTGGACTCGGCCTCATGAGTTTAAATCAGGGGGAAAAAAAACAAATAAAATGTCAGAACGGGTGAGTGATTGCCGGCGAGTGTTCAGCGTTCTCCTCTGACCTCCAGGGAGGCTACAACCTCACATCCATCTCTGAGTCCATGTCAGCCTGCACCAGTGTCCTCCTGGGAGACCCCCCCCCACCCCTGCCCTCCCGGTCTCCTCCACACCCCAACGCAGCAGCTAGCATCAACAATGTCATACGCGCCCACGCCCCCTACTGGAGGTCCCTCAGAATACAGCGTGAGTCCTCTGTCCTGAGGTGGTCTTTTGTGGAAGACAAAGTATTGTGTCAACGTATGTAAATGTTTTGCCCACATTTTCTTTGGATGTCTGGCGTCTGGATGTTATGACAGAGATGTGATCTGTGTCCTCTTCCTGGTGTTGTCTTACCCACAGTTCCAAAGTCTCTATGCCTGTCGCTGCCCTCCCCCAAACATAGAGGGAAGAGGACGTCTAAAGGCAAAGGAAAGAAATCCCCCAGGCAGGGGGACGGGGGCGGGGCCAGTCCAGGTCAGGTGACCAGCCCGCCACACGCAGAGTCACCTCAGACGACACGTCTGTCTGCGGGTGGGCGGGGCAACTGTGACCTGGATGACCTCACTAAAGGACTGGTTTCACTCGACCTCAACCAAACCACCTCAGCCAATCCAAGCCCAGCGTCGGTCGCTGTGGGAGGGGCCAGACAGAAGCTACGTCCCAGCCCTCTGAAGAGTCCTGTTAAGGGGCTGAACAAGGAAGCAACACCTGTTCCGAACACCCCGGAGATCCTTCACCCGACTCCTGACAACTCGAAGACGCAGGTGTGGACCGCCTCCCCAGTAGCAGCCCGTCCCCTGTAGAGGTCTCTGTCTGACCTGGGAGACATTAAGGATGCAATCTGTAGGCCTTGAACGCTGTGATTTAAATGATTCTCATACTTGTGTGAATGTGAGCTGACTGTGTTTGAGTAACTTACCTGGCAGGCCCTTCTTTTCCAACCACTGGCCGAGACAGAGACAACGTGGTTATTTTCACTCCAGAAGAATGCTAACCTGTTCTCCTAATGACTGACTCAATGAAATACATTGTTACCTTCCTAGGCTGTCACCATGGTAATCTCAGACTCAGTTGCCAAGGGAGACCAGGAGAGCGGAATCAAGGAGAGCGTAGACCAGGAGAACGGTTCCCCGGAGACGGAGTTTGAAGGGGCGTCTGGGTACACTGAGAAGCCGGTGTTTGAGCTGTTCTGTGGAGGCCAGGATGTGGACGGGGTATGGAACTGATGACGTTCTCCTTTCAGATGAGTTATGAACACATGATGTTCCTCCATTTCAGATTAGTTATGAACACATGATGTTCCTCCTTTCAGATTAGTTATGAACACATGATGTTCCTCCTTTCAGATGAGTTATGAACACATGATGTTCCTCCTTTCAGATTAGTTATGAACACATGTTGTTCCTCCTTTCAGATTAGTTATGAACACATGATGTTCCTCCTTTCAGATTAGTTATGATCACATGATGTTCCTCCTTTTAGATTAGTTATGAACACATGTTGTTCCTCCTTTCAGATTAGTTATGAACACATGATGTTCCTCCTTTCAGATTATTTATGAATACATGATGTTAATCTCGAGGGTCCTTGTCAATAATAGATTACCCCCTAGCTGGGTCCCCATTCCCCCTAGCTGGGACCTCATTCCCCTTTGCTGGGACCTCCTTCCCCTAGCTGGGACCTCCTTCCCCCTAGTTGGGACCTCATTCCCCCTAGCTGTGACGCCATTCCCCCTAGCTGGGACCCCATTCCCCCTAGCTGGGACCCCATTCCCCCTAGCTGGGACCCCATTCCCCCTAGCTGGGACCCCATTCCCCCTAGCTGGGACCCCATTCCCCCTAGCTGGGACCCCATTCCCCCTAGCTGGGACCCCATTCCCCCTAGCTGGGACCCCATTCCTCCTAGCTGGGACCTCATTCCCCCTATCTGGGACCCCACTCAGCGAGGGTCTAAGAGAAAACCCCTTTTAATTTCACAGGTTCATAATAAACCTTATACATGAACACATATGAACACCCACTAATTACTGATATTATAGCAATTTTAAGGCTGATATCTTACACCATCTTGGTATTTTTCAACTTGAGGCAGAAATCTTTTTCCAGACACCAGTTTCAACTTGAGGCAGAAACCTTTTTCCAGACACCATATTCAGACATGTTTCTTCTGCCTTTTTAAGTATATAGTTCCTGATGTGTTGGTTCCAGGGCACCCTGTACGTGGTCGATCCGCTGTCCTGGTGTCCTCATCTGGACGCGGTGAAGCCCGTTCCTGCCGGAGGGATAGACGTCTTCCTGCCCTGTGAGGACTGTGGGTCTGACGCTGAGAACTGGATCTGCCTCACCTGCTACAAGGTGCTGGTAACAGGTTTACGTAAAGATAGGATTCACCTTATCGCTGTCTGACAAGCACAGGCGGTGTCTGCCGTGCATCATGGGAGATGACGCTGTGTACACAGTTGTTCTAGTCCAACGATGTCAGAGCAATGATGTCAGGGGAAGAATATGTGTTTGTCTGATGTAACAGACATAGTTATCACCTATGATTCCTGCTTTAAACGTCACATTTTTGTCAATTAGACGAAGACAACAATTACGATTGTGTCATTTAGACTTTGACTATCTACAACGACACACAGTTCATAGCTAGATGGGACAAACAGAAAACCACTATTAGTAAGTACACCTTTGTCAATGGAGGGGCCGTTGGCAAAGTCACTTCTAAAACAAAGAAATTGATCACAGATTTGAATCTTATAGTCATCATATCCAGTCAGATATAAGATCCTAATTTGTCTTGGAGGCCAGAGAGCGGCAGAGCGGTGTGGCTGGGGCTGACTCGTGTTCTCTGCCGTGTCAAGGTGTTCTGTGGTCGCTATGTCAACCAGCACATGGTGACCCATGGCTTGGTGTCAGAACATCCTGTGGTACTGAGCTTCGCTGACCTGTCGGTCTGGTGCTACTCCTGTGAGGCCTACGTGCACAACCAGGTGAGGGGAGGGATGCCTGTGTGTGTGTGTGTGTGTGTGTCTGTGTCTGTGTGTGTGTGTGTGTGAGAGAGAGAGAGAGGATGTTTATGTGGTTGAGTGGGTGGGGAGTGGGAAGGCTGCTTTTGGAGTAGATTTCAGACCACAGATCTTAAAAATGATACAAAACTGAAACTAAACAAACTAGTTCTATACAACTAGGTAGTGCTGAGAGTGTCAATCCTGCAGACAAAGTGTGTCATTAAGACGTCAGGACCCCGCCGCCAGTGGTCTCATGGTTCCCTGGATGTTTCATGACAACGTTACCGCAATTTTTTACAGCGACTGTAACATTCCTCATGTTTAAATCTCTCATACCTTTCCTGCTTTTGTATCTGCTGTCCAGGCGGTGTTTGAAGCCAAGAACGCTGCTCACTGTGTGAAGTTTGGCGAGGACATGCCCTTCTCGACCTAAAGCCCAAAGAGCAGGAAGATACAGAGAGAGAGTCGGCATGGAAAATATGTTGACAAAACATAAAACATTGAAGACCGCTGTTCTGGTCTTGGTGCTGCGAAAAGTACACCCCCCCTGCAAAACGTACACCCCCCTCTGCTTGCTGTGCCTTTAAATCTCTCAGAATGTCAGTGACTTCAGCATCGTCAAGCACAATAATGCAGCAGACCAGAACGATCTAAACACGACTGTTTAGATATTAATGCCCACAACAGTCAGACGTTGTTGGAAATTCTCTGTTTTTTTACCCACTTTGGTTTAAAATGACTGGAGTTTACTGTATTTGTCAAACTTTGTCATATCCAACACACACACTCACACACACACACACACACACACACACACACACAC
>JACXGI010020097.1:0-11449 GCA_016801175.1 Esox masquinongy | reverse complement strand
TAGAGGGCGTGTTGGTGGGATTTAGGAGTTCCTCAAAGTGTTCCTTCCATCGCCCAATTACCTCCTCAGTTGAGGTCAACAGTGTCCCCTCCTTACTGTATACAGCTTGGATGGTTCCTCGTTTTCCCCTCCTGAGGTGGCGGATGGTTTTCCAGAAACACCTTGGTGCCGACCGAAAGTCCTTCTCCATGGCTTCCCCAAAGGTGTGAAAACCTAAACTGGTTGTAGGCACAATCGCCACAAGCCAACCAATCTCTCAACAAGATCTGAGAAAAACACTATTTTCAGAAGTAATACGCTGCCTGTTTCCTACATGCGTGTTCCTCAACATTGAATACCTATGCTGTGTCCCTTTAATTACTGGAAAATCTGGGTGATCATGTGCATGCTCTTATTTCAGGGCAAAAGGCAGCATGCTGTAACAAGAGGCTGCATTACTGTGGAAGAAGGGACGTTTGAGTCCAACAGGACCTGACCAAACATTAATAGTTTAGAGGAGAGGCAGAGAGGAGATAGAGGGGATATAGAGGAGAAAGAGGAGAGATGGAGTAATGATAGAGGGGGACGTAGAGAGGAGATATAGAGGGGGGATGAGGGAGATAGAGAAGGAGAAAGAGGAGAGAGAGTAAGCAAGAAGAGAGATAGAGGGGGATGTAGAGACATGGAGCTGAAAATGAAGGGGAGCTTGTACAGAGATAAGGGGTAGATGAGAAAATAGAGGGGGAGGTACAGGGAAAGGTAGAGAAGGAAGTTGAGGGGAGAAGGAGGGGGGATGATGCAACACATTTGGTATGTTTCTGAAGACTGACTGCCTGTCAGTCTGTCTGCATCAATTAAAGACAATGTGCTTTCTCTGGACTGATAAGAAGGCTATCTCCTGTCCAGGCTCTGTCAACAATACAAGTGTGCTCATTCTCTCTCCCTCTCCCTCACAAACACACACACACACACACACACACACACACACACACACACACAGATAACAGCAATGTCATTCAAACTGCACCAACGCCAACCTACATCCGTTTACCTCATCTCAACACTGGCATAATCAGAATCAATAATCGCCTCGGGACTGTGGAGACATGAAAAAAACACCAGTTAACAGCCACATGTTAATGAGCTCTGGAGAAAGGTCAAGTCTAAACAAAAGCTTTCCTCCTTATAAATACTTAACCCTGGTTAGTGATTAGCATGAACAGAAGCTAGCTAATGAATCCATCTGTGGCGCCAGTGGGAAGGCCTTAGTCTGTGGATGAGCTCTAAGCTGTAGTTTAACACTCTGGTTCACTTGACTGGGAGTGTTCCTCCAGTCGCTCAAATAAAGGGCCAGGTAACTATGAATTGTGACCTTGCCTTGTTTCTGCCAAGGTTGTGTGTGTGCACGTGTTTGGTTGTGTTTGTCTGTGGGTAAGCACTAGATGCCTCGAGGCAAGTAATATCAGGACAGCCCTTATGGCTGATAAAATGAATATTGTATGTGTGTGTGTTTATGTTTTAACATGCAATATTCTCACTGTAGCACTACTCCCTAAAGACTAGACAATGAAGAACGCATGAAATCAAAAATGGTTCTGTTACACCAGACTTTCGCCAGGAATCCTGGGCCCCCTAACTTAGACAACATATATATTATTACCATCATTGGACCCAGTCAAGCCATGGGCCCTGAGAATCAAATCCACCTTCCCCCGTATGAACGACAACCCACACTCACTACATTTGAAGTGGTCAAGATAGTGCACATACACTTTTGTATTCACATTGACAATCTGAAATCTTGTCTGCCTATCAGCTACTAGCCCATGGTTTTAATATTATACCCGTGTAAATGTATACATTTTTTATTGTCATGACAATAGCAGCAAGCTCCTGTTGGGTAAAGTGAATGTGTTTACATTTGAGTGATTTAGCAGACACTTATATCCAAATCCACTGTAACGTCACATGAGATATGGCAGGACACAGACGCTGAGAGATGTAAATAAACAGGCATTTCATTCACAAACTTAAGATACTTACGACAAGGAACAACAGACATCACACAGAACAATGACCAACAAAGGAAGAGGGAACTGGGGACTTAATAGGGAGGTGCTCAAGGGACACAAGTGAAAGCAATGAACATAGAAACAGAATAACTACAACATAAAGACAATAAACACAGAAATGCAACAGCCGGCACGGCACAGTACCCTCCCTCCCCAACCGGCAGCGCGGCTGGGTCACCCTCAAAGCGGTCAGGGTCAGCTGGGCCGCTACTCTCCCGCTCGTCCAGCCAGTGACCCTGTGAGAATTCGTACGGGGCCTCCTCTTCATCTGACCAACAGAGGAGCTCCTCCACTTCATTCCTCTACTGCATCCTAATGATGTTGGTCATTTCGCAAACTCCCAGCGGAGGTCAAATGACGAAAGGAGTGAAACAGTGTAGAAGTGTATGCTTTAATTTTTTTTATAAATCAGTCTAACACGCTTCAGGAAGGTCCTCCTTCCATAGGAGTATAACAACATCAGATCCCATTATTCACAGCTACCCATTTGACACATTTTCTGAATTTCCAGGGCAATCAGGCGTGGACCTTTGATCTCTAGGATACATAACAATTATCTGTACAAATGGCTTTGAAAAGAATACTCTGACACATTTGATACTTAGTTTGTGGTTCTAAAGGTAATGAAATTAGAAGTTATTTATAAAATAATCAACTTTGACAGCATCATTAACGGCAAGTGCTGTTGAAGATCTGCCCATATTCTGCCAGGGATATCAGAATGATGGAAGCTTAGCCATTGAATTTAGTCTAATCAGTCTAGGCTAATGATTTATATATTTTTTTATTTTAAAGTATACTTTTTTTAGATGCAGGCTCATCAAATAATTCACACATTGTCCTCAAATAGGCCAGTATTGCATGATATACATATAGTGATCTGATATTATATTGCACAGCTATGCTTACCTAGGCAACCTCAGTTTTATGTTCAAATTAATGTGTTTATATAACAGTTGCCCATACTGTAATCCCAACTGCCAGTCAGTAGTTGTGTTTGCATGAATAATCAACTTTCAGCATTTATTTTGCACTATTTTTATAAGACAGAACTGCAGCATTCATTAGCCTGTCTTTATAGTAGCCCCTGGAATATTCATTTTAAAAGCTGCTTGCCGTCTACGGTTCAGATGTACTTTTATTCTAAAAAAAGTGATCAATTTCCAATGGCATTGAAATAGGCCTGAAACATAACACCCCTGCACCATATTTCTTTTTTTTTTCCTCTTCCTCTCCCCAATTTCGTAAGATCTGATTTGTGATTAAGGCCCTGCCTTATCGCAACAACTTGACAGTCGTTCAAGAAATGTGTCTTCTGAAGAACATCCTGTGCCTCTCTGGTTCTTATCACCCTGCGCGCTGAAAGCCTAGACCGGACTTCTACTTTTGCTTTGGAAAGAACGCACCCTCTGGCCTTCTACCTCTGTTGTTGAGCTCCCAGACACCCAAGCCGCCACAAGAAGTCGCTGGAGTGCAAAGACAAAATGCAAACATATTTGTTTATTATTCGCCTTGACTTGGACAGAGCTGGCCAATTGAACCGTCCTCAGTGGAACCCCCAGACAAATGCACAAGCACGATTTGAACCCCGGTGTCTCTGTGACACAACTAACCGCTAAGCAGCCCTCGTCGTACATCACAGATGAGTAAGGTATGCTGAGAACCTTTCTTTCACATTTTCATCCAGCCAACACATGTTCATCTTTGTCCTAGCTGTCCAATAAGTCCAGAACTTTGCAGTCTTTTAGGTACATTTTGGATGTAACCTGGTCACTCACACTAGCGTTTCACACCTAGCAACGCAGCCTCTGTATTTCTGCTTAAAATGCCTTTGGATGGTAACAGCTGACACATTCACACATCCCACCTCATTGCGTTCCTGATCTGTTGGGCAGTTTAAAAAACAAGACAAGGAATCAGGCAAGCCTAGTTCTGCCGGCCCACCATTAGAAGGGATGAATGTTGTTGGCTGGATTCCAGGCTGGATTCAATTCGCGGTTTACCATGAGACAGTCTGTGTCTTTAACCACTACGCTATTTAAACAGCAGGTGTGGGTGTATGTGGTATGTGTGTAGAGATGTGGTGTCTGTTTAATTCTTGCATTGTCAAACAAATTAGTCGAAACTCCACGGTTCCCTACATTAGTTAATATCCAAACCAACAACAGGTATAACAGGATCGCTACACTACATTGAACACGTTGAATAGAAAGAGATTACTGTAGATGGCTAGCTAATACTGTAGCTATACAATACGTCTTTCATGGCCTACCAGGGCATTTGGGATTGCTGAGGTCACCAATGCTTTCTTTCTTTAGTAAGTCTAAGGTTTCTGCTATTTTTATAAAATACACAAAAATATACATGTCTATCTATGATTTTTTCTTGACAGCTCTATGGTCGTCATGTTGACAGACAACAACAACAGACATCAATAGTAAACACAAAGCTTAGAATCAAGACTACACATTGACAGCTCTTACGCCTGAACAAACGATGAGACGGCACACCTGACTTCCTGTAAACACATGTCAAGCCAACTGTTCCAGTACTTTTGGTGCCCTAAAACATGGGGACTGTGTATTAACAAACAATTAGTCAGTAATTAATCATGTGCAGGACAGTATGTGTAAAACAAAACATAATTTTAAGGGGCAGTCTGCTATTGAAACAACAACAAAATCAGCAACCACATACATTTTTAAGCAAACACTACTCTCCTAAAAAAAAGTGGATTTACTACTTTATAGCAATCACAGTTTGCCCATTCAACCAATACTGATGGAAACAGAAAGGATGGAAACAGTTGCAGCCTACTATGAAGATTCCATGGTTAAAAGGGAAACATTTCCCCCCCATAAAGACATACTTAGAATGGTAGGGATAAGGAGTAAACTGAAATTCCATTTTCCGGCTGGATGGGCTTATGCGTGGACCCTATAACTGGTTTAGTGGCCACTGGCTGACGGATATTCATGTGCTTCTACTTGCAGAGTATCTTCTCACTGCATCTGCCTGGGGCCATGTGGAGACAGAAGTATGAGGATAATACAGTAGTTTGGTAAGATTTAAAATGACCATCTGAAATGGTCACCTTTAAAGTTTTTAGGACAAATGTTGTAAGATTTCATGCCCATATAATCTCAGTGTCTCTAAAAAGCTGTGAAGCTCAAAGAATTGGTTCAATGTTATTTTGAGATTATTTGGACATGCTCTATAAAACTTGTTAATCTGAGGAATATTTTCTGTAGCTGCAATATTTCAGGCCAAAGCAAGATGCAGTAAATTACATGTTTGAGTTTGACCTAAACAATTTAAAGATCTGAGTAATGTTTACATATATTGGCTCTAGCTTTAGGGCTTTCTTTAGGGCTCAGTCAATCATACCATCTCAACCCTACAAACAAATTAGGAGACAATTGCCCAACGTCTGGAGTTCGGTGAGCTGGGACATCCTTCTTTCCTCTTCTCTCCTCCAAAGCAGCACTGAGCATCATTAAACTCTACTCCAGAATGAAATGAACCTATGTTGCTAAGAGACACCAATACAGTATACATTTTGTAATTTTTGGAAAAGGAACATTCACTTTTGATTGTCATGGGGGCACAGATTTTGCTGGCAGCTGACAGAAATGGTGCCCCCTTGCTTATGGAATTAAACTCTACTGTTGAATGAAATGGACCTGTTGAATGTATGGGTGAGGGAAAGACACAATAACGGTAGACGTTTAGTCATTTTTGGAACAATTGACAGGGGGACACTGATTCCACCGGTGGCTGACAGAAACCGTGCCCCAGTTTCATAGAATGAAAATCTACTCCATATATTTAAGGGATAACTGCTATCGACTCTGTAGCTCTGTGTGTGGAGCAATGTCATTCTAAAGCCAGAGGTGCTGTGTTCGAATCTCGCAGGGGTCCTTTTAAGTTTAATTATTAGGAGAAAAGTCCCTTTCGATTGACGGGGGGCCCAGATTTTGCCAGAGGCTGAGAGAAATGGTGTCCACTTTCATATTCAATTAAACTCCACTCCATAATGAAATTAACCCATTGAATGTGTTGGTGAGAGAAACAATAACCATATAAGTTTAGTACTTTTTGGAGTAATTCCTCTTGATTGACAAGGGAGCACAGATTTCACTGGTGGCTGACCAAAACAGTGACCACTGATTTTTACTGAATAAAAATGTACTCCAAAACGAAATAAAGCAATTGAACGTGTTGACGGGAGAGAGATGCATTAACAGAATCAATTTTGTAATTTTTGGAAATTTACCAGGGGGCACAGATTTTGCCAGAGGCTGACAGAAAAGTGGCCTCCTTGTTTATTAAATGAATCTACTCCAGAATGAAATAAAACTATTGAATACCTTGGTCTGAAACATATAAAATAACTGTATAAGTTTAGTAACTTTTGAACCAATCACTTTTAATTGACTACGGCACACAAATTTTGCCAGTGGCTGACAGAAACATTGTCTCCTTGTTTATTGAATGAAAATCCACTCCAGGATGAAATAAACCTATTGAATGTAATTGTGAGACCCATTAATAGTATACATTTAGGGAATATTTTGAAAATGTCATCTTGATTTACCAAGGGACACAGTTTTCGCTGGTGACTGAAACGTTGACCATTGTTTATTGAATGTAAAACTATACTAGAATGAAATCAAATGAAACAAACAGGAGACAGATCTTAGGTCCTTCATCTGTTGATCTACCTAGATAAAAACTTGTAACATACATTTTAAAATGGCCACCTAACTACAAAGATAACAAAGATACTGCTGGAGACACAAGAAAGAAGCAGAGTGACCAAGAGTGAGAAAGACACAGAAAGAGAGAGAGTGACAGAAAGGTAAGAACCGAAAATGAAAAGGAAGTGAGCGAACAATGAAATAAAGATGAGTGACAGACAGCCAAACAGACAGGTGGTGGTTGATATGTGTTGATGGGGATGTAGAGTGGTGATAAATAGAACCATCAGACTAACGGAGCCTACAGAACAGGCTGCCATCTGCCTCCATTAAAATAATGAACTGGCTGCCGCTGCCCGACGCCCCAGCCACAAGGAGCAGAGCAGCCTTCTTAAGTGCGTGTGTATGTGGGAGAGAGAGAGAGGAAAGAGAGAGCGTGTGTAACAGAGGGGGCAACCCTCCGAGCACAGCTACAGCGGCATGCTGGCAGGCGCTTCACACCTCATTGGCCAGCGAGGAGCGGCAATCACCACCCACCCACCGGTCCACCTCACAACCTGTCAGCCAGGCGGCCACTCGCGACACAGATCTGATTTAGAGAGGGAGGGATGGAGGGAGGGAGATAGATGGAGGGAGAGAAAGGGAGACAGGATGGATGGATGCTTAGGGGGAATGGGGAGGGGGGATAATATGAGAGGGGAAGAGAGACTGAGAGAGAGTGGAAATGGAGGCACCTGGCAGCTGGGGGGGGTTAGAGGGAGATATTTCAAATACTGGGCAATTCACTAATACAAATGTAATTGGTGACTCATCGTTAAGAAGCTGCTGTTGCTTTCTATCTGGAGGACGGGAACACAATTAAAGGAGCACTGAAGTCAGCCAGCCACAGTTCAGCGTCAGTAGGCTAACGCCACAGCTACTGAGTTGGTGTGCAACTTACCGTAGGGGAGTAAACACCACAGGCCAAAACAAATGTTACTGAGAAAAATTGGGAGAACAGATCCATGTTGAAAGCTGGCTTTCTCACAGTAGCTCCTCAATGACAAAAATGAACCGCAAGTTCACTGATTCAGAAAGCTGCCAGCAGCGAATGTGATGACAGTATAAAATATTTAACTGATAGATCAAGGGCATTGAAGAGCAATGATGGAAAAAGCTAGAGAGACAAAGAAAGAATACCTGACCAGATAAAAAAAAAAAATGTGAAGATACCAAGATGTTGGCAGTAGTTATTTAGATGCGGGAAAGTAATAAATATTTAAAAACTTTAAACATACTGTTTCACAGCCACTGTAATGTAAACCTGTTTTGGATTACTATTACGCTGCATGACGCAGGTGGGCTTCCAAATCAACTCACAAGCTCATCTTTCAAACAATCTCCCAGACACCAGCCACTGGGTCGGTGTGTCCGCTCTAGAGTTAACTCCCACACCCCCTTTAAGCCCCCCCTCAGCCCCACCCCTTCGCGTTACACTTGCAATCGCTCCTAAAAGTCAGTGGAAGGGCGGCTGACTGATAGGCAGTCAGACACAAAGAGACCGAGTAGCAGGCGCACAGACACGCTCCACGTCCTTCCATCAGTCTCTCTCTGTGTGTTTGTGTTTAGTGAGCGTGCGTCTTCTGATTGTGTTGAGATAAGGATTCCCCAATACATCTCCAGCTGCACAGATGAAGACCATGTCCCCACTGACCAGTCGACCATGGATCTCTCTAACGCACGCACACACACACACCCACACACACACACGTACTCTTAGTCGGGAGTGCAGACGGCGTGGAAAATCCCCCCCCACTCCCCCCCCCACGCTGGCACCCTGAGTGTGGATGCTGGGGGGAGGAAGACAGAAAGACAGAGAGGAGAGGGAGAGAAGAGACATTTGAGATTTCTACTTCTCCACTGAACAAGTGGAGGGAACAGAGGACTCAGATGAGAGGAAGACAATATTACCCTCTTTCCATCTAACTCTCTCTCTCAATGTGTCAGGTGTGTGGTTGTCAGGGTGACAAGATAAATGTGCCTCAGCCTCTGCACAGAGTATAACAGATTTTACATAAACAATTAAATGAAAAACATTCCACAACACCACAGGTAATTCCTGTATCCTTCTTTTATTTCCTCTGATTGCAACTTGGTTTGGAATAAAACAAAACAAGCAGACACATTATGAACATACTGGTAACACACACAATGAACCATGACTGGTGTGTGTGTGTATTTCCATATAGGTGAGGCGAGGTGATGGATGGGTCCAACTGCTGGCATTGTAAGGGAGTGACCCGGTTGGATAATGGTGGTGACAGTGGTTCAGTCCGTGGGGATGCTGGGCCTGGCTTGAATCTGCGGAAACTCTACCGGGCCTTCACACTCGCTGTCCCTGAATGTCTCCATGTGTCTCCGACATGGCAGACAGTTGCACTTCTATCACTGCTGCTGCTGTTGTGTCACAATGCTACTGTGTTCATTAGTAATTGGGACCCCCCACCACCACCACCACCTCTTGGTCTGAGAGATAGACATGCGGTGGGGTGGGGGTAGGAGGTGGGGTGCAGGTAGCTAGGACCCTAAGGACGGATCAAAGGTATGGGGGGGGGGTGTTCGGGGGTGTTCAGGGGTGTCCATCTCTCTCAGGGTGGTTGGGTTGTGTCATATTCCTGGTTCTGGTCAGGTAGAAGGTCTGGGTAGAGGTCTCTACTCTCTGTCCATTCGCAGTCAATCAACGGCGATGCCACACAATAACACCCCATGACCTCTTCACTCTCAGCGTCTCGCTCTCTTAGCCCCCCGTCCTCAGCTTGTTCTGGAATGAGAGCAGAGAAAAAAAAAGACAGAAGATGTCAGTGAAGGGAGAAGAGAGGCTGGCTGGACGGGAGAAGAGAGGCTGGATGGACGGGAGAAGAGAGGCTGGATGGACGGGAGAAGAGAGGCTGGCTGGACGGGAGAAGAGAGGCTGGATGGACGGGAGAAGAGAGGCTGGATGGACGGGAGAAGAGAGGCTGGCTGGACGGGAGAAGAGAGGCTGGATGGACGGGAGAAGAGAGGCTGGATGGATGGGAGAAAGAGGCTGAAGGGAGGGAAGGTTAGGGCTTTAATGTCTGGCCACAAATCCCCAACACATCCTAACTCTCCACGTCAATACCCCTTTGATACGAGCTATAGCATTAGATGCCCCAATATAAAACCTTCCCTGAAGTGGTCTAAGAAGGAGAGGAGAACGAGGGGAAAGCAGAGGAATGTGAAACTAAGGAGTGGGTAGGGAGAGAGGAGACAGAAGTACCACAAAAATGTAAGAAGGAGAAGCATAAATGAAGGACAGAGAAAAAGATGGACAGAGAAGAGATCGAAAGAGAAACGCAGTAAGAGGCATCCATTGAACAATTGATTTTTGTGTTCTTCATTAGATTAATCCATGTCAGTATCCCCCTACAGCAGTTGTCCAACAATCAGTGGGTCAATTCATTCTGTACAGCAAACTACACGTTATATACAGGTTACTATGACCAAGTCACACCAGACTACACGTTATATACAGGTTACTATGACCAAGTCACACCAGACTACACGTTAAATACAGGTTACCATGACCAAGTCACACCAGACTACACATTATATACAGGTTACTATGACCAAGTCACACCAGACTACACATTATATACAGGTTACTATGACCAAGTCACACCAGACTACACATTATATACAGGTTACTATGACCAAATCACACCAGACTATACACTATATACTGTCCCCTCTAGAATGATTGGCACCCTTGATGTGCAAAAAAGTCTATAAAAATGTTAGTTGTTTATCAGTTGTTAACCATTTTGGGCTAAATGTGTGAAAAATATTTGTCTCCTAAACAGGTGTGGATTATTGGCAGCGCTGAATTTATTACTTTGTGCACCCATACCTTGCCAAGACAACAGCAGTTAATGGGTATTTTAAGGCGTATAACTATTTTATAGCTGTCATTGCCGAATTTCTGAAAGTTAACAACCTTTTATCTCTCATTTGAGTGTTTCTTACCTGTGTTGATGGATGTCTATGGGAGTTTGGCATGCGTCACATCATATTTATAGCCCAGTCAAAGAGGAAGTCACAAATGCCTACTTAAGATTTCCTATTGAGGGTGTTAAGAATATTTATTTCTCAATTATTATTTTTTTTCTTTCAACAGTTTTACCTCACTGAAAGGTTAGAATGCACTCATATTTTTGTGTAAGACCAAGCTGACAAACAACAACAGTCTCACAGCCTTTCTCTTCACCAATGGGGGCACGTAACACACTAACACAAGCCAGCCTAAAAAGCAACCAAATGTAATAAAGGAGAAGGTGGCCCTTGAAAACACACTATTTGCAATATGACCGAATGGACAAATCCTAACTGAGTAGATGTGAAAGGAGTACAAGTGCTGGTCATAAAATTAGAATATCATCAAAAAGTTGATTTATTTCAGTAATTCCATTCAAAAAGTGAAACTTGTATAATGTATACATTCCTTCCACACAGACTGATATATTTCAAGTCTTTATTTCTTTTAATTTTGATGATTATAACTGACAACTAATGAAAACCCCAAATTCAGTATCTCAGAAAATTAGAATATTACTTAAGACCAATACAAAAAAAGGATTTTTAGAAATGTTGGCCAACTGAAAAGTATGAACATGAAAAGTATGAGCATGTACAGCACTCAAT
>JACXGI010020096.1:0-11458 GCA_016801175.1 Esox masquinongy | reverse complement strand
TCCCCCCCCCCCCCCACACACACACACACACATAAACTGCTCTCAAATATCATGCTATTAACTGGGTATGTCCTAACACAAAAAAGCAATATGAAAAGAGGAATTGGAAGTTCAAGAAAAACTCATATTTAGCTAAATTAGGCCTATAACATATTTAAAGCAGAAAAACATACCTAATTAAATCTGCAGAACGTTTTACATTTGTCTAAAATGTCTTTCTGAGCAATGTCTTACTTTTCTATCTACTAAATTAGGGACTAGCAAAGAATGTAAGCTAAAGCATGCAGTGATTTGTGAAAGTTAAAATTATAGTTAAGTACATGAGTCTGCAGCATAAATGCACCAGGAATTTCCCTAAGTCTTGCAGCAATCCCTCTTTACATTCCAGAGCACCTTACCTGCGTGTGGAGTGGGTTTAAAACAGGACAGGTCTGGCGGAGTGTATGTCCACGATAAAGTGATGGTCGGAGCAGTGCTGTGGTCTTTCTGTGCGGACTGCTGTAGCCTAGCCTAATAATCAGACTGTATTCGACAGTCTGACAGGCATCACCGAAATGTAAACCGTTGTAAACAAATCCTCCGTTAATCTCTCTGTCTTTCAGTCTGCCGCGTGCATGATGATCTGCAGTAGCTCCTCCTCATAGATGAAAATGAGTTTTTCTCCGCCCCAGACGATGATCAACCTGATGCAGGTAGTCGAACGGTATTGCCTTTGCACGTGGCTTCACAGCTCCACTACGACATCTAGAGGCAAGCCCCACAAATACAACTCAAAGGTTAGCCTAGTCAATCATTAAAGAAACGCCAGTTTACTGCTTTTAAACTACTGGTGTGGTGTGACAGGCTATTTATTAAATCTGTAATCATTTATCTGAGTCTATTTTTTATCAGTGCCAATTATGTGTCTGAGAAAATCACACAAATTATCTGTGTGAGAGAGAGATGGGGGGATTGTATGTTTCCGGTATCAGCGTTATTGGTCCATTAATGAAAGGGGAACATAATCCTTGAAATCCTTTGCCTTTAAAGAACATGAAGGCTTTAGACTCAGGGAGGAATCAGATCTGAAATGTTCTTTCTGGTTTATAATTGATGAGGTAGGGATATGACGTTTATTTATTTGTTGTTGTGTTTTTCAGATGATGCCAGTTCTTTCACTCCACCTGTCTGTCTCTCTGTCTTCTCTCCTCATAATGTCCGGTCACCTTCCTCTCAGTTCCTCCGCAGGAAAGAGCAGATAAAAGAGGTGCTTAGAGCTTCTGAGGAGAGAGAGGTGTTTTTGAAGTCCTATAATTATACCTTTTTCCACCTCCTCTCTCCTTCCTCTCTTTCTCTCTTCTCTCACCCCCCTCTCCCTCCTCTCTTTTTCTCCTATCTCACCCCATTCTCTCCATCCTGCCTTCCCCTCCTCTTTCACCCCCCTCTCCTCTCTTTTCCTCTTTATCCCTCTCTCTCTCTCAGCCCAATGCCTCCCCAATCCTCTCATGTCTGATTCTCCCAGGGGTTGTTTCCTTCCTTCCTGTAATACAGACAGACAGGCCAGTGAAAACCAATATAGAACCACTGGGATCAAAACACTTATCATATTCCATTTCTTGTGATGAGTGTCACCACCGGACCACAGCCAGAGCAAACAACATTCCAGTTAGCTATCTTCCAAATCCAACATTGATAAGTCCAATAGCAACTCTTTCATAAAGCCAGCCGGAATAGGAAGCTATCTAGCCATGAAAGCCAAAACAAACATCAAAGATTTCCTCTCTTAAAGTTTACACTGTTTATTTAGCCCTGTACTGTACGTCACCGGAGTTTCACAAACACACACACACACACACACACACACACTCTCACCGACTCACACTCGCTCACTCACTCACACCAACTCACTCTTATGCTCACATGCGCGCGCATATATGCTGCCATCCAACCACTATACTCCTCAACAGGAGAGTGGAATCCGTTACCATGGTGACTGCTGCGTAAGCTAACCTAGTTTCCACAGGGGAAGGACAGTGAAAGGAGAGTACAATATACCTATAGGTTACATGCACTGTACGTCTACATACCATGACCATGTGACATTACTGATGCACAGTAAGTTTGGAATATTGCATTGTATTCAATAAATGTAGCCTATCAGTAATGCATGCTTTTTGATGAATGATTCAACAGTTGTTGTTTTTGTAGGATTTCTACTCAAATATTTTCGTACATGACTCAGACCCCAAATTTGCAGTGGAGGCTTGAATTAGTGATGGTTTGATGAAACACACACAACATGTGAGCAGGAGGGGGAGGGGGGTTGTCACACACACACACACACACACACACAACTCGGGAGGTTTAGGCCCTGTGCTCTTCACTGTGGGTGGCAGAAAACAGCACCACTCCTCAGCATGGCAGGATGTCAGATCTGTGGGACTCAAGTCTGTCTGTATACACACAGTCTTCCTCTTAATAACCACACACTCACACACACGCCTCCATCCCCTTAATAACCACACACACACACACACACACACACACACACACACACACACACACAGCCTTCCCCTGGGGGCAGAGTTAAACATGAGAACAGTGCAGGTACAGGCAGGCTGGACAGGTAGAGACAGGTAGAGACAGACAGGCTGTACCTTACAGCTAAAAGACCTTTTCTCCCTCAGCACAGTGGCTCTGACTGCAGCAGGAACTCAGACTGCATCTCAACTGGCACTATATTTCTCATGAAACTCTGGAATCTAGGAGGGCCCTGTGATGCCATTTCAGACTTGAATTTGCTCATAGATGGAAACGTGGTTTAGATTATGAATGTGCTGTTTCTAGTCATACAAAAATCGTAGATCCAACAAGATAGGATCAAACTTTTAATGTTTAAAAACGTGTTGAGGTAAAAATGTCCTATATTACAGGTCACATGATTTATCGTTGTATCATCAAAACGTCGGGGCTATCGATCAATTTAACATTTCACCAACAGACGGCGCAAGAACTCCTCTTTTAACCGTACACAAGACAAACCAAATATTCAGGGCATTCGAAAACTATTCAGACCCCTTTTGTAATAGACTTATGTTATAACTGATTACATTTTTGCCATTAACCTACGCACAATGCCCTGTAGTGACAAAGCGAAACTTCATTTTTAGAATGTTGTGCCAATTCTCTGAAGAAACCCCTCATGAAATATCTAATGTACAGTATTCATTGGCAGCATTCACAGATTCAAGTCTTCTCGGGTATGCCTTTATCAGCTTTACACACTTGGATTTGGGCAATTTATCATATATCCTCTCAAGCTCTGTCAAATGGATGGGGAGCATCCGTGAACTGCGATCTTCAGGTCAACACACAGATGTTTAATGCGGTTCAAGTCCGGGCTATGGGCCACTCAAGGACATGTACCAAAGCCAAGTTGGCAGTATCTTCATACATCACTAGATGTCCGCAAGTTCGTGTATTTAGCAGTTGTAGATCAAACGGGCAATGCGGGCCCATCGAATGGTGTGAGACGCTTCTCACTAACGGATTGACCACGCGCGCACAACACAAAAGCTGAAAGTTATTTTCAGAATCTCTGCACGCCCCCAGCACCAACGCTTCCCGCAGCTATGGATATGTCAGTTTTAGATTTTCAATACATTTCTAAATGTATTTCTGAGCGAAAAAAACATTTCTGAAACCGTTTTGTCGCTTTGTGATTATTGGGTTTTGAGTTAAGATTGATGGGAAACATGTAATAAATTATAAATGAAGTATTTAACAGAAGAAAATTTGGAGAAAGTGATAGGGTCTAAATACATTCCGCAAGCACCGCACCACACTAGATGTCCCCAAGTCAGCAGTATCACATATCTATACGTGCTAGTCTGACTGATGTCTTTATTATTGCGTCTTTATCATTATATCAGCGTTCTGCCTCAGGGCAAAAAAAAGGTAAAGAAGCCATTTGTAGGTTATTCTGTGGTGGAATAGCCTACTCTAAAAGCTTACTTCAAGTATCAGGTTCAGTTTGGTTGTTGAATTTTTCACATTGTTTAGAGCCTAACAACTGAAACGTGCTCCCGCACTGCATTACGTCAATTGGATGCTTTTCACACACTGCTTACCCCCGCCTAATCACTGTTACATTATATCTCTCTCTGTCTCTCTCTCACACACACGCACGCACGCTCGCGCACTCACACACACACACACACACACACACACATACACACACATCATAGAGTTATGCACTCCCACACAGCCTAATAACAGCTTGTTTCTACCTCTCCCCTCCTTCATTGTGTATGTGTTTTGTGCGTGTGCGGGTCTCTGTGCGTTTGTGTGTGTGTGTGTGTGTGTGTGTGTGTGTGTGTATGTGTGTGTGTGTGTGTGTGTGATGAGAGCGTGACCTCACTGCATTTTGCACAGCTGCGCGAGGGAGCAAGACAGAAAATAGAGAGAGGGGCTGCCTGATTGCCTGCACGGGCTCCGTTGGGGGAAAAGCACAACAGACCGTGCTTAGAAACAGCCGATATGTATTCTTCAGTTTCTGGTGCATTACAAGCGCAACCAGAAACCAACACCCACTCGGTTAACGTCAATAATAACCGGTAAGAATTATTCCCAGTGTGAGATGGACGAGTCGTCTCTGTTAGATTTGCTGGAGTGTTCAGTGTGTTTGGAGCGGCTGGACACTACAGCTAAAGTCCTGCCTTGCCAACACACCTTCTGTCGCCGCTGCTTGGAGAACATAGTCAGCTCCAGGAACGAACTGAGATGCCCGGAATGTCGCATCCTAGTCGGCTGTGAGGTAGACGACCTTCCCGCGAATATCTTGCTGGTCCGCCTGTTGGACGGGATCAAACAGCGGCCACGGAATGGAGGCAGTACCAGGCAGTCCCTGGTGGGGGGCGGGGGGTCGCTGGTCTGTGCAGCCGGGATCAGCGCCTCTCCCCCGGGCAGTGGGATCAGGGACTTGCCGGTGGCCACAAGGAGCTCTCCAGTCAAGGTACGTGACTCTGCTAAGATCTAATCCGACGTCGTATTTGGGCTGGTTGGCTGCCAACTTGCTGTACAGAATGTTCCTTGGCAGGAGTTCTCCAGAACCGAGTTGCTGTACACAGGAGTGGTGCGTTTAGTTGTGAATCAGGAAAATGTAATTTGACACCAGGAAGAAAACCAACCAAAGCTACGTTTAAAAAGTGTTGAGAGACATGGGGTGGTCTCTGCCTCTTTAGATACACTTAGTGGAAGGGGTGGAAAGGTATAAAGAAGGAGAAAAAGTCTCGCATATTCACGTCGTTGCTAGACAGACAAGCGCGAGGTGTTGCCAGAGATTGTTTAATTACCTCAGTGACTGCGCTGTATCCAGGTAGTCTAGCGCTGCAGCAGTGTAACATGTATCACAACTAAGAGCTTGAACAATCACAGCCAGGCTGCACAACGTCATGGTTGAATGTTTCACATATATTTCACATATATGTAGGCTCATGTTGGTTTATCAATTGTATCCTATAGAAGGCTGGGTGTTATGTCCCCTGCCCTGACTATACATGGATGTAAGCCGATGACATTAGCTCATTCATGCTCCTAGCCACATCTCATGTCTTGTCTTTGGCCCATATATTTTGTACATTGTGTTTGGGCCCCATAATGGTATTCACAAACCAGCCTTTTTCCTTCCAACACTGCTGAGTCTCCTAAAGGAGAGCTGGCTGACTATGAAGAAGCCAAGACAGGGAAACTGAGAGTGTGGTGGGATGCAGCCAGCAAGCCTGCCAGATAGATCCCCATAGCAGAGCGGTAGAATCTAAACACTCATCAGAATGGATGAACGGAATGCTGTGAGGCAAACAGCCTTCCTCCTCCTCTCTCTCTCTCTCTCTCTCTCTCTCTCTCTCTGTCTTTCTCTCTTTCCCTAGCCAGTTATTGTTTGGTTTAGTTCTTTTGTGAGGGGAGGACATTCTGGACACTCAGAGTCACAAAAACACTCAGAACCTCTCTCTCCACCTCACTTCTGTTCCATCCGATCTCCTCAGGGTGTAGTTTTTGAAAATGTAAAGGGTGTGTGTATGAATGTATGAGAGCAACCTTTTTCCCCCATTGAGTTTCAGAGGCTCTTCATGGGGACATCAAATAGGATGTGACATCACCCCCCACAGAACAAGGCTTTGAAGTGTCTTAACATGTATTTACAGGTAGTTGGGTGCCTTCAGCTCTGCAACCCTTAGTACCTGTCCTGGTGATGACAGGGCAGCACACACAACCACCTTGCATTTCTATTGATAATGGCAACAGAGGGGTTGTGTGTGTGTGTGTGTGTGTCTGTGTGTGTGTCTGTGTGTGTGTCTGTGTGTGTGTCTGTGTGTGTCTGTGAGAGAGTTCAGGCAGAAGCCTGACATTAAAGTTTTATAGAGGGTTTTACTTATGAGGAGAGAGAAGAGGGAACAACATGACTGCTGCCACTGACACCATAACACACACACACACACACACACACTGGGATGAGGGAGACAATAGCTCAGCATTTCTGGTATCACCGTGGAGACAACAATAGCAAGCCCAGATATTCCTTTTTTCTTCCTTTTTGCTCTCTCATGTGTAGATAGGGCTGCATAGTGAGATATGCTTTTGAGACAAACTGTATTGAGAGAGATGGAGACAGCAATAGAGACAGAAAAGAGAGGAAAGAAGAGAGGGAAGAAGGGAGAAAAATAGGTGTTTTAGATGTCCCCTACAGACCAGAAATCCAGCTGTAGCGCCATCCACTCACACTTGCAAAGACACCCTCATCATTTATTAAGGAGCAGGAATCTCATTGTGTGTGTGTCTACTCGGGTTTGAAGTAAAGCGTAAACGGCAGAAGATGGGGTGGGTAGATGACTAACCTTTACCCTAAACTTGATTCTAAACCTCGTAAGAACCCTAGCCCCAACCTTAGCCACAAGCCATAAAAAGCTATATAAAAGTTAGGACCGGCAAAAGGGACTAGTCAGGACATCTGGTCCTCATACACACACACACACACACACACACTCACACACACACACACACACACACACACACACACACACACACACACACACAGCCAGCCCACAGAGAAAGCCTCTGATATGGAGCGCTCATTGAGGGCAACCAGATACATGCACTATTCATGTGGTATTAATGAAGTATCAGTAAATTGAGTCTGGTATGTCATGTTAGCCTGCTGGTGACTGAACTGATTGGCTGGACTGTTACTGTCTGCCTGACTCTTTGTTTGTTTGTGACTAGCTGTCTGGTTTCTAGAAATATATATATTTATATATTTGGCCCCTGTCTGATATGTTTATATGTATATATTTGGCACCTGTCTGAGGTTTTGAATTTCTGTACATAATTCATATAATTTGTGTTTGGTTACATTTTTTGGGCGGATGTAGCTTGTTGTGAACAATGGGAGTCTAGTGGAGAAATTACACAAAAGTTTTGTGCTTGTTTAATCTCAATCCAATGAGAGGGATTTTCATCTGTTTGACTGCTTTTGGTTAACAACCAGGCCTGATTTAGGCCAGTTCTGCCCAATATAAATCTGACTAACCGTCAGAGTTGTCAGCACACAGGTTCTAGAGGGACATCATGTCCCAAACAAAATACATTCCTGTTGATGCCCATCAATGTGAAAAGGGTTACAATGCAATTTCTAAGACTCTGGGAAACCACCCAACCACAATCAGAACTATATTGTCTAGATGGAGCAAGTTTTGGACAGTAGTAAATCTTCTCAGGAGTGGCCATCCTGCCAAAATCTTCTTGTGTCATTTGTGGTCTTTTTGCAGAGGTGGGGTGACCTAATGGGACAGACAAAACTAAGATGTCTGTAAACATTGAACCGTTTGTGACACAAACGCACGGCATACATCAATTGAAAGGGGAGAGCTATGGGAATGCGCTGGCCTTAAATATTGCCAAATCTGTCCCGGTGTCGTCATTGGCGATTGTGTTGTCACAGAGACAATCGCCAAGACCTAATAGGTGGAGCTACAGTGTATAGGTGGAGTCTGAAAGGTGTTGTTTGGACAGTTGGAGCTAGAAACACATTAGTGATTCCATTCGAACCAGGAGAGTCTCTGAAACATGTGGATGCATTATGTTTACCTGTAAGATGCCCACAAGCCATGCCATCAACCAACAACTAAAGAGTCAGTTGAAAATCACCCTCATCAGGTGCACTCACAAATAAAATCCTTAAAAATGACAGGTTGGAGATAAAAATAATTAAAAAAAAATGTTTTATACTCATTAGAGTCTCTGGAACAAGGAGGTGGTTCTTTGCTCTTTTTTCGTTGCTCTAGAACACGTGCAGGTTGGTCTACATCGGTAAGGGAACCATTGTAAGCACAGTATGTTGCGGGAAAATTGACAATGAGGGTGAACATTGTAAATAACAGTAAAATAACATGAAAATGAATACCTTTTTCCTTTTTTTCCCCATCTGCTGGATTCAAATCATATCAATCTTAAAACAATTGCATTGTGCTAACCTTGCACTCAGAATTGAGTGCCTTGGACCTGAATGTGATAAGGTTTACTTAGTATTTAAGATTTAAGTTTTCATTTGTGTTATTCATTATATCCCTATTCCACCTGCTTTGGAAATGTTAAGAACTGCTTCAAATGCCAAATAAAACATTTCAATTGAAATTAGCCAGAGAGAGAGAGACAGTGGATCCCAATCCAAGCCATATGTCCTACACACTTCCTCAGAGTGGCCTCCATGGTCAGGAGTAGCTGACAATACTCAGAGGGAGGCTCCTACAGACTGGCTAGGGATTTAGTGAAAGCGACAACTTCAGGACATGTTTGTGTCTTGATCCAATACATGGTCCACTTTTAATTAAAGAAACAGGAAATTCCAGAATGCTAATTCCTTTAATTGTTTTGCAAGTTAAGACACCTCAACATCCACCATTGAACATTTCATTTAGGATATATTTTGTTTTTTGTCAGACATAAACTAATGTCATGTCATAAGGCATCCCTATCCATTATTTTGTGTAAAACTGGGCACGCTACAAAATAACATGGTGCCATATGGGGGCTCCACTTGGCTCGTGGAGGCTCCATTGATGCACACTCCCCGGAAGGGTCCAGTGGAGGGTCTTATTAGACCCTACGACCTTGATAACTTCCCCTTCCATGGCAATTGGGACAGTTGTGCAAATACACGTATCTATGCCGATGGTAGAGTAGAGTAAGGGGGTATTTTTATTTTAATTTGGGATTTAGCAGGGTTGTTTGTAGCTAGGGAGTGGAGAGAGAGCGAGAGAGATGGGGGTGGTGGGGTGTGTGTGGCTGAAGAGTGATGATGCCTAGATGGGGGTGTTGTGGACTAAACAAGCTCTGAGTTTGACTGTTAGTCCCCAGAGATACCCCTCCCCCTACACACACACACACACACACACACACACACACACAGGGTTGTGAGGTTAACCTCCTGCCATTGTTAATATGGAGATGAAGTTAGAGGCTGCTACGTTCTGGCGCCTGGCCCGGCGCTGGAACATGTCTTCGTACATGGTAATGACCAGTTACCAATGTGGCGCCTGGCCCGGCGCTGGAACATGTCTTCGTACATGGTAATGACCAGTTACCAATGTGACTGACCCAATCGTCTCTCCATAAAAGATGCTTCCAGCTTACTGAGCCAAAAAATGGTGCCTCTTAATCACGAGCGAAAATTGGGATAGCCATGCAACTTGCTAGTATCCAGTTGCCGGCTTGTGGGCGTACCTGCGGTATTTTGCAGCATGTAGAGTCGTGCTTGAAAGCTTGAGCGTAGCAAGTTTCTATGAAGGAGGCTTTTGGTACAAGAAAAATGTTAGTCCTTTCTATGTAATTTATAGACACGTAAATAATGTAAATGTTTTATAAATGAATAAGCATTGTAGTTAATATCGTGAATGTGAATGAAATTAGTCAGAACGCTGTGAAACAAGCTGAAACGAGCCACCTACGATTTGTCACATGGTATCTCCTTTAATGATTATACTCAAAATACCACAGTATGCTGCCCCCTGGATATGCCAGCATCATTTTCATGAGCTTGATATTAAACCATATTAAACCCTCCAGAGAGCAACTGTTCCTTCCTCCTGCCTCCACACTGTTTTACTTTTGTTTTGATCTTTATACAGAAACAGTGTCACATTGTAAAGCTTGGGGAAACCCATCAAGGCTTCTATCAGCTTTATTAGTGCATCCTCCATTTTATTGGTAGCTAAAAAGCTAGCTAAAAGAACATGTGGACCGAAACAGAACTTTTGATTGGTGGAATGTTTATTTTGACAAAACAGAAGGCATTGTAATAGGGTCCCCCACACATTCTCCGTGATTGGTCAGTGCCCGGCATTCATGATAGCTGATTTACATAAAGTTGGGGGGAGAAAGTGACTTCGCCAACGGGTCCCCCCGCCCACTTCAATACCCTTCATTGAAAATAAATAGGGCTCCAGTGTTTCATCACTTTCAACGGAAGCAGTTAAGGGGCCCCCGAAAGCCTGATATATTATCTCAGGATCTAACATTATACTCCAAATCCCAGACATGGTTACTCATCCTGAAGGTCTAAACTGTTATGAACATCAAGTATTAATGTTCTCCTGTGGAACGCTTTTCTGATGAATAGGATCATGGAAATGCAATGCCCCTTTCTCTGTTGCAGTGTCTGTCTCTCCCTCTCTCTCGATTTTTCCCTCTCTGTCTCTCACTCTCTATCTCTGTCTCTCTATTTTTCGGTGTGAGCGTGCGTGCGCGTGGGCAGTGTCACATCCTGTTGCGACAAAGGTCTGCTTTCTTTCTGTTTAGTCTAAAGGAGGAGAGGGGAAGGGAGAAAGAGAGAGGGAGAGAGAAAGGGAGGGAGAGAGAAGAAGAGAGATAAAGAAAGGTGTGAGAGCTATGAGCTATATGTCCTGTCAAACAGAACGACATTGCTGGTGGATATGTGGACATCATGTTGCTGATCAGGCTGATTCGCTTCATTTTGGTGCTACCCACACTCATACAGACATTCCCATGCAGCTGGCTATTTCTGTCCTTGTGGGTACCAGAAAACACATACACACTAACGTCTCAGCGCCAACCCCTGTATTGACCAGTTTTGCAGCAGAGCAGAGATCCACAGTCCTGACGGAATTTCAAACCCATTCTCTGCCGGTGCCTGGAAGCCTGGAATTGACTACATCCTCTTCGCACCAGGAGATGCAGTGTGTGTGTAATTGGCTATATCTCTGTGTGTGTAAAAGGAAATGAAGAGTCCATCATCTTTAGAGGCTCTCTCTCCCTCCACCCTCTTCTTCGTCCCTCGCCCTCCCTCCATCCCTGTCTCTCCCTCCACCCTCTTCTTCGTCCCTCGCCCTCCCTCCATCCCTGTCTCTCCCTCCACCCTCTTCTTCGTCCCTCGCCCTCCCTCCATCCCTGTCTCTCCCTCCACCCT